>PVKP010015561.1:0-50130 GCA_004027715.1 Plecturocebus donacophilus | reverse complement strand
GGCATGACAATACTCAACTCCAGGCAATACAGAGAACCCCACAAAGATATTCCTCAAGAAGACCAACCCCAAGACACATAATCGTCAGATTTACTCGGATTGAAATAAAGGAGAAAATACTAAGGGCAGCCAGAGAGAAAGGCCAGGTTACCCATAAAGGGAAGCCTATCAGACTCACAGCAGATCTCTCAGTAGAAACCCTACAAGCCAGAAAAGAGTGGGGGTGAATATTTAACATCCTTAAAGAAAAAAACTTTCAACCCAGAATCACATATCCAGCCAAACTAAGTTTTACAAGCCAAGGAAAAATAAAATTTTTTGCGAACAAGCAAGAACTCAGAGACTTCGTTACCACCAGGCCTGTTTTGCAACAACTTCCGAAAGAAGCACTATATACAGAAATGAACAACCAGCATCAATTATCCTAAAAACTTATCAAAAAGTAAAGAATATTACAACAATAAAGAATTTATATCAACTAACAGGCAAACAGCTAGTTAGACTTAAATAACAGTATTAAATTCACATATATCAATATTAAGCCTAAACTTAAAGGGATTAAATGCCCCAATCAAAACGTACACTTAGGCAAACTGAATAAAAAGTTAAAACCCATCGGTACGCTGTATTCAGACCTTTCTTATAGGCAAGGATACACAAAGACTTAACATAAAGGGATGGAGGTAGATCTACCAAACTAATGGAAAGGAAAGAAAAAAAAAATCAGATTTGAACTGAGACCTGGAACAAGCAAACTTAATAAATATTTACAGAACCTACCACCCATATCCAGAAAACATATATTTTTTTCAATATTATATCATACCTATTCTAAAAGTGATCCCATAATAGGAAATAAATCACTTTTTAGTTTGCATAAGCATTCACAGATTTAAATGAAATCCTGAGCAATAGAGCAAGATTCTCGTTCTCTCTCCCTCTTTCTCTTTCTTTCTTTTTTCTCTTTTATTCTACTTCTGTCTTAAAAAAAAAAAAAATAACTTCCCCTCTCTCTTTCTCCTTAAAAAAAAAAAAGAAAAGTAAAAAAAATGGAAATCACAATGTTAATAAGCCATCACAAGATTTAGTATCTGTTCCAGGTATAAGGAATAACAATGGCAAGACCAGTGTAGCAGGAATAATTAAGAAGCCAAGGCTGGGCATGATGCCTCTTGTCTATAATCCCGGCACTTTGGGAGTCAAGGCGGGGAGACCACTGAAGGTCAGGAGTTCGAGACCAGCCTGGTCAACATGGTGAAACCCCATCTCTACAAAAAATACAAAAATTAGCTGGGGGTGGTGAAAAAAGAAAGAAGTTGTAAATATATGATTTACAGATTGGTTTTATTTGGTTTATTATTTGATGTCCAAAATGATATAGATATATACATGTTGAGATTTAAAGGGATAAAAATCTTGTGATATTTTAAGAGCATATTACAGATTATGTTTTTTATTATTTATCGCATACCTATAATAATAACAATTGAAAGTACAGTATCATAACTTGCAGGTTGATTCATAAGTTAATGGCCGTGCATTTAAATGAGAGAAATAGTTTAAGGCTGGTGATGAAAAGTATATGTAAATCTCACAATGCCCAAATCAGGTTCTGTGTCTGATATATATTATACAATGCTTTATAGAAGCGTAGTTATAACATCAGGCATAGTATACTCCCAATGAGTATTTAAACAGCAAATCAGAGAATAAATCATTGAACATTTTTATGGAGAAGTGATTAAAAACTAATTATTAAAGAAGAATTTAATGAAAAGGAGCTGTTATGGTAATTTGTAAGCCTGGCTTTTGTAGCTTTTATGATTTTTGTCATTTGCAAAAAGATTTTGATCTTCTTAACCCTCTGAGTATTAGTTTCTGTGCAATATTTCATCCTTTTTTGAAATTCTCAGGACTATAAACCATAACATTGTCTAGAATCAGCTCCTGCTACTATTCAAGTTCTTCCATCAATTCCTTACCTGTTTCTTACCTTATTTATGTCTCTCTTAACACCAGATACTCCAGACATTCTTGTCTTTGCTTAAGCTTAAAGCTCTACTTCGAATGTCCAGTTTTCTTTCTGCTTTATTCCAAAAACTGTATAACCTTAAAACTTCTCTTTAAGATGCTTTCAGAGACCTTCATTATATTACAACTATCTTTCTCCTTTAGTCAGCCTCCATTCACTCACACTTAGATGTGATGTCTGTCACACTGTCATTGATTTGCATATTTTTGGTATACTTTTGTGTGTATACGTGTGTGTGTGTAATTTAATATCATTATATATAAAGGTGCACACACAGACACAAATTTTTTTCTTCAATATAATTGTAAAAAAGATCTTTCTGCCAGCCACTTTTACTTTTTCTTATGAGTAAAGTCAGCAAATTTTAAGTGAATGAGCTCCTTGAATCTCCAGGATTCCCATTAAAGATATATTTAAAAGACTAAAAGATCTCTTTGAAATAAGAAAGTCATAATTTAGCTGTGTTTTGTATTAATTAGGACTACCTGGAGAATCCACTCTGCTTTTATGACATCTTTTGAATATGAATAAAATCTAAATTCAAATCAACTAATTTATTACACCATTGTATGAACATTTTCTCTTCACCAAGAGGAGACAGCCTAATTCTATCACTCGTTGGCTTTGTGCCACTCTATACATCATTGCAGAAAAATCTAACCTGACCTACCCAAGACTTATTTTTGTGCAAGAGCATATACTCTGCTCTGTGGTAGAGTTTCTCTAGGCTAAGATCCTAAAAATACTTAAATTCCAGGTATGGAAATGGAGTAGGAACATAGTAGTTTACAAAGTTGAGAAGAAATTAGGCCTATTGGGGTTAGGGAAAAACTTTTGGGAATTGGGGCTCTAAGAGAATTGGCAATTCCCAGTAAAGGACTAAAGTCTTTGACGAAATTGGTTCCTTTAAGGCTTTAGCAGATCTGCTCATTTCTAGTTCTGGTTTTGAAGCACTAAGATTACCTTGAAAGGAAAAGCAAGTAACTAAAGGCAAAGTGATATAGGCTACAAATAATTGGTAACATGAAATGTTCACTGGATTTCGCAAGTATACATGTGAATATAAATATATGTTTGTTCTTTTATATCTCTGTCTCTATATATGTATGCATGTATACACGCACACACACACACACACACACACACACACACACACACACACACACAGTTGGCCTTTCATATTCATGGTTTTAACATCCACAGATACAACCAACTGGAAATAAAAATATTTGAAAAGAAACAAACAATAAAAAATAATACAAATTAAAAGACAATGCAGTATAATAACTATTTACATAGCATTCACATTGTAGCAGGTATTATAATCTGGATAAAATGTCTGGGAGGATGTGCTTAGATTATATGCAAAGACTATGCCATTCTATATAAGGGACTTGAAATATTTTGGTACATTGGGAAAGAGGAATCCTGGAACCATACTTCACCGGATAATGAGAGATAGCTGTATATATTTTTAATGCATTTGATGTTTTAAAAAGTATGCCACTAGATGTCAGCAGCAACCTCCTAGGGTTCCTGTGACCTTACTTTGCTAACAATAAAAAATGATGCTTCATTAGAACATCTTATCTGAGAATAGTAGGTACTTAATTTGAAAGTTTAAGAACTTTTTTTTTTTTTTTTTTTTTTTTTTGCGGTATAAGGAGTAGGATTCCACACATAAAATATTTTGGAATTATTTTCTAAGCCAGTTTCAGTTCACATGTAGCAAGTTTTTACTTCCAGTATTCTTTGTATCAATGAGATGGTAATGAAAAATTATAGGTCAAGTTGAGTAATTTGTCAGAAATTGTACCTGATCCCAGAGCTCGAAACTTCTGCTTCAATGCTTTATGATTCATTTATCCCACCATTGGATGAGTATTTGTGCTTTACGTTTGTTTCATTCTGCTTTTGTAAAAGCATCTGGTGCTATACCCCATCAGAAGATTGTGTAGTATTAACTTTTTAGCATTCACATCTGTGCCCTCTTTACCTAGTAATTCCTATCTTTAATATTTTTTCCTTAATAATTTCTAAACTTTAATGAATCTGTGTTCTGTTGTTACAAGGTACTCAACTTTTGAATAGATACCACAGAATATTATGAATGTTTGCTCATGAGTTGACAATATAATCTAGAAATAAGAAAAAAAACTATATTTTCCATGAGTTATAGTACATATAACTTTTCAGTCTTTAAGAATAAATAAAAGTATCTCAATTTTTTTCAGAAATGAATAAGAAAATTGTAGGCCAGCTGCAATGGCTCATGCCTGTAATCCTAGCACTTTGGGAGGCCAAGGCATGCAGATCATTTGAGACCAGGAGTTTGAGACTAGCCTGGGCAACATGGCAAAACCCCATTTCTACTAAAAATACAAAAATTAGCTGGGCATGGTGGTGGGCACCTGTAGTCCTCAGGAGACTAAAGTGGAAGGATCATCTAACCCCTGGGAGGTCAAGGCTGTGGTGAGCTGTGATCAATGCCACTGCCCTCCAGCCTGGGTGACAAAGTAAGACTCTGTCTCAAAAAATAAAAAATAAGAAAATTGTAATAGTGGCCAAAGTTCAATAGATACTAATAATGTTATTTTAAATAATGCAATTAATTTTCTATAAGGTTAGGTTCACATTAGCAGGAAGATCCAGTCTAATCTGTTGGATCGTAGGCATGAGTTGGAAATCAGTTGGCCGGGAGTGGTGGCTCATGCCTGTAATCCCAGCACTTTGGGAGGCTGAGGTGGGTGGATCACCTGAAGTCGGGAGTTCAAGACCAGCCTGACCAACATGGAGGAACCCCATCTCTAGTGAAAATACAAAATTAGCCAGGCATGATGGTACATGCCTGTAATCCCAGCTATTCGGGAGGCTGAGGCAGGAGAATCACTTGAACCTAGGAGGCAGAGTTTGCAATGAGCCAAGATTGTGCCATTGCACTCCAGCTTGGGCAACAAGAGCAAAACTACATCTCGAAAACAAACAAACAAAAACAAAACAAACAAAAAAAAGAAACCAGTCACAGGTGATTGGATGTGAGTCAACCAAATGTGAAGCAGATTTGTAAGTGATAAAGAGAAAGGCAGAGTTGTTCTCATTTCTCTCCCTTGGAAAAAAATCTGCTTTAAATGCATTCAAACCAAAAAAAGCTTAAGAAAAGATGTAAAGATAATTATAAAAATATTTTATTTCCTGAAGTACTTTCTACCAAGAAAAATATAAAGGTAAATCTTAGTCTTTACCACATTTAAGATTTTTAAAAATTATTTTAGTCACTATAGTGAGGTGAGGCTAACTGAGCTCATACATAGGCTAAGGAAATAATACTTTCATACCAAAGTTGTTATATTTGAAGATTATTGGTTTAACTTCATAAGATTAACACTGAGTTTCTTAAATCTTACTGAGTCTTGCATCTCTATTTTTAAATTTAATTAGTTTTGTTTTTGAGACGGAGTTTCGCTCTTGTTGCCCAGGCTGGAGTGCAATGATGCCATCTCGGCTCACCGCAACCTTCGCCTCCCGGCTTCAAGCGATTTTCTTGCTTTAGCTTCCCGAGTAGCTGGGATTACAGACATGTGCCACCATGCCCAGCTAATTTTGTATTTTTTAAGTAGAGACAGGGTTTCTTCATCTTGATCAGGCTGGTCTGTTTTAGAACTACCAGTAAAAAGAATTTATCAGGATTTTCCCCAAGACTGTGGTTGTTATTCTTTAATTATGTTTACAGGTGAAGAAGCAGACATTTGAAATCATGCTGCAATTACTAGGCATGAACATCAAACTAGTGCTGTGCCTTCCATTCATGAAAAGCACTTGCTCACGGCACCTATTCCCTCAGTGAAGAGTGTTAAGACTTACCATTGAGCCTGATGCGGAAGCATAAGTTTGCTTGCTCTAGAATAGTCCAGCCTATGCTTCCCATACTTAACTCTCTAGAAGGGGTGAGGAATGCAATCTGACTGGGGCATCTGTCTTCAGAAGGGAGAGGCTGCCAATTTTAGACAAACTGTTCTAACTCCACTTAAAAAGCGACCTTCCATTTCTATATGTATCATTGCATTTCTTCTCAACATGTTCATTTGCTTGTGCATTTATGTGGATTAAGTTAAAACAGAGAGAATGAGATTTCCTTTGGGCTATTTCATAAATTCAAACACCTCAGCCTGACACTCAAAGACTGCTTTTCCACTGCTGCGTTCTGAATTTTCTCAACCTCATTTCCAGTCGATCCCTCATCCAGATGTTGCCTTGCAGCTACGTAGCCTGGTTGATCTTGTCTGTGTGTGACTTACTTATTTCTACCTCGATGGCTTTGCATTTACCATTCTTTCTACCTAAAATTTAACTTCTTTCTTCCCTTTTGTAACTTCTCATTCTTAATTTCAGAGACAGTAGTGTACAATGGGCAATTCTTGGTAGCCAGATTGTTTGGGTTCAAATCCCAGACTGGTAACTTTTTAGCTTGTTGCCGCCTTGCTGAAGCAAACTATTTAAGCTCTGTGTCTCACACTGCCTTCTTCTACAAAACTGAGAAAGACAAATACTTAGTTAAGTAAGGATATTAATAGAAACTTAGAATAGTTGCTGGCACATAGTAAATAGTTAGCATACATTAGCCACTACGAACTCTATCAAGTCAGTTTCAAAATTCATCCTCATAAAATTTAGTCTCAAAATTTACTGTCCTTCATGCAGCCACTAATCTCATTAGCATGTATTTCAAAGTCTACCTGCCCACCCTATCAGGACTTTTCCATTTGGTAATCTATACATTTTAACCACTTGGCATATTAATTTTGTCATCAATAAAAAAGGATAATAATACTTACCATGGCCATACCTAGGGTTATTGTGAAGGCAAAACTCTGGAAAATAGAAATAATAAGATTGATTATAGTAATCATTTATGTAAGAAACTAAGTAGAGTCTTTACTTATGTTAGCCTATCACTTAATACCTTATCCTTATTTGGTAGCTGGATTCTGGAAAGTGAAGGCAGAAATTTGGAAGAGCTCTTGAGGCCTAAGGTTCAGAAGTGACACAAATTACTGCATGCTTCTGACCATTACAATTTGTTGGATAGAAGCAGTGAGAGAATTGAGGTTGTTTTGTGAAGAATATGCCAGAAATCCATCCTACATATGAGAAAACTTAAATAAAATGTGGTTTAAATACTTGCTGTTAAGGTAGATCTTAGCAGCCTGGGACTGCTACCTGGCCTATTAGAAAATTTTACTTTTCAGGACCCAGTGATTCTACAAGGAATGGGCATGTAACCTAAGCAGAATTATTCTTAGCCATAACATGAGAAGTGCTATATAAGAGAGACAGATTCTTCTTTTAGAATCAAAATTGTCAGAATGTTGACTTATGGCAGCCAGTAATTTTTTGTTCTGACATTTGGGGAAGATGATGAGAGTGTTAAAAACTTAAAAGAAAAAAAAGGAGAGATAAGAAAGAGCCAAGATACAGAATGAATGAGCAAGTGTTAGAAAGATGTGACAGTATCATTTGGACCGCTGAATCTAGCCATACTTGAAGCCTATAGCTTACAAATTCTTTTTTATAGAACATGTATGTATGTGTATGTTATTAAACAGGTTTGATTAAAGTTTCATTTATTTGAATCCAAAACAATTTTAATTAATGACAATGGATTAGTTTGCAAAAATGACCACAACAGTATCTCCAGTCTCACTTGCTCTTCCAGAACTTCGTTGGCATCCCCATCAAGAGGGGAAGACTATTTTACCCTCCCTTGAACCTGAATGAGTTTGTGCCTGCTCTGATAAGCACTAGAGAAGTGATGCTATGTGATCTCCAAATGTAGGTCATACAGTTGACATAGAACCTACTTACCTCTCTCTTTTTGGGGACACTTGTCCTTAGAATCTGGTTATCATGTGGTGAGAAAGTCCAGGCCTAATGGAGTAACCATTTGTAATGTGTTCTGGCTGACAATCCAGCTAAGGTCTCTGCCAACAGCCAGCATCATTTGCCAACCATGTGAATAAACAAATCTTCAAATGGTCTCAGCTCCTAGCCTTGGGACAACTCAAGTGATAATGAGTGGAATAGAGAAAAGCTATCTCCTCATGGTCCCAGCCTAAGATGCAGATTCATGAACAAAATAAATGGCAATATTTGAAGCCACTAAATGTTGGGATAATTTATTAGATGGTTATAGCTAACTGCAACACTAACTTCTCCCATAGCTCCTTCCCAGGGCTCTCTTCAATTATACTTGTCACACTCTGCTCTACCTGGTACTGTCATTCCATTTTCACCTATGCCTTTATTTCTATATACTTTGCTTTACCAGGTAGTTATAGACATTTTGTATTCAGTATTGTATTTCGCTGGGTTTGTGATGTGCTATTCTTGGATGAAAATGGGGTTGGAGACCTCATATTACTCTATGCTCCCTATTAAAAAGCTGGTCTTCTAACTTGACAAATTCTACTCTTACTCTATGCTCTCTGCTAGCCACTAGGCACATGTGGTTAGTTGAATTTGAATTAAACTTAAATTAAATAAAATTGGAGATTTCTTCACACTAGCCACTTTTCAAGTGATAAATATTTATATACGACTATTGGCTAGCATACTGGACATTGCAAAATTATAGATCATTTTAATCATCCCACTGTTCTATTAGATGCTGCGGCTCCAATTTACAAATCACACATATGGTCCAAGGCTAAATCCTTTTAATACTGGGATTCAATGATAAAAATCTTTTTACCTAAAGCAACGAGCTCAAAAGGATTGGGTCTCTCTTACACAGGTATGAGCTCTGAGAGAGGACAGAGATGAAAATCTCTACTTCAGTTAGCAGGGTTATGTTTCATTTATATTCACATGAAAAGACTGCCTTTGGTAGACTTACCTAATTTATTTCCTAGCCTCTGGACAAGTATGTAATGGTTTATTTTCTTGAGTACCTTAGTTTCTGTTTCATCAGTCCTGTCTGACTTGTAGAACAATTCAATTCCCAGAAGATGTGCCAGATATCTTTTCCAAATATTTGGGGTCCTTGTTCTCCGAGCAGAGAGTCCTTAAGAGCACATAGGGCTCCTGTTGACTTGAAAGTAAACTCTGGCTGTAGAGTGAATCTTACTTCCTTAAAAAAAGAAAAAGAGTAACTTCAAGGCAGACAGGGCCTTTATACTCCCTGGGTGTAAGTTTCTTTAAAAGCTTGTTTATTGATTTTTCTTGTAACAACTGGGCTTGCAAGCTATAAAAGAAAAAAAACAAAACAAAAACAAATAGAACAGGGAAATAATATCAACGATCAACAAGTTTATTCATCAGCTTTATCTCATTTGTAGTCAGTAACCACAGGCCTGTGAAATAAAAAGCACCACAATCTGCAATCCCAGTTTTTATTATGGAATCTATAGACTTTAGCTGATCCAAAGGGAAAACAGACACTTCAACTTTCAAGCAAATGTCCATTCTCATTAAAAGTGTGCCCAAATTTTTGTCAATATATGAGGAAAGTGCTGAAAGTAAGTGAAAAGAAGAGAACATGACTAAGGGTGTGATTTCTGGTACAATGACAGTGGTACCAATTTTGATCTCTAATCAGTCTGTCAAATTGCCTGAAATACCCTCTGCTAATGTTGTTCCTATAGGAAGACATATTCCTAAATTTATGACCCATGTGATGAAGCTTTAAGAAGGTTCTCTCATCAGGTAATTTTGGAAAATGCTGAATTTTATATGCCCCTCCTGTAGTTTTATGATGCACATTAGAATATTAATCTCTGAGAAATCCTGCTGTAAAGAAACCTGTTTAACTTTGTTTAACCCAGGATTTTCTAAAATTGGTGGACCATGAAACCTTCTATACTTTAGTATATGTTTTCATGTACTACCTGTTGCATCTAGTGGTACTAAGTTTCAATGAAGCACATTGTGAAATGCTGCTTTAGAAGAAAGCACGGTTTCCTAAGTGGGCAGCCCAAAATGTACCCTGGGAAATGGTCACACTTTAACACATTAGCATTTGATTAGACAGATTAACTTTCTTAAATGAGTGGGATCTTAAGACCTTGAGGATGTAGGAGAGGCCAGCACGTATTTCCTAAAGAGCACTGTTAAAGGGGGACTCCAGGGACACTCAAGAATGGGCAACCATATCCGGCAAGGCTTTTCTGGGACATGAGGGTTTCAGAGTTATGTTTCTGGAAAGGTCAATTTTGGAAGGCATAAAATGGGAGATGGTTAGTTCAAGAAAATGTAGTAGTGCCACGGTGTGACTTTCAGAGAATGTCCAATCACTTTCTTTTCTCTTTAAGTAACTACTTCTCAGAAGGGTAGACTTCTCTTACTGTTTCTGCTTTCTCGCCAACCATTTACTCTTCAATCCACAACAATCTTTCATTTACTCCCTCATTCCAATATCACTCCTTTTTCTCAGATTTTCCATTTGCCAAATGCAGTAGACTTATTCTGGGTGAACTCACTGGCCTCCTCTGTGATTCTGTATCTACCTAAATGCTTTTGAATTCCATATTTGTAGCTCTAGCCCAGGCTACACTTTGAGCTTCAAAATTGTATTCCCAGAGACATCTTGAACTTATGTCCAAAACTGATCTCATAAACTTTGTAAGTTCAATCTCCTTCTTCTGTAGATTATTTAAAGACCATCATCTACCCAGTTAACCAAGCCAGAAACCTGGAAGTCATCCTTAATTTCTCTTTCGCTCTTAGCCTCTTCACAATTAATCACCAAGTCCTATTAGTTTGGACAATTTTCAAAATATTTTCTCTCTCCCATAATTTCCGTTTCTTTCCTTTCTGTAGGCTCTAGCAAAACACTGGCCTCAGAGTCAAATCATAGCTCTTCCACCTGATATTTGGGTGACCCTGGACATGTTTGTTATTCCCCTTATGTCTTATTTTCCTCATCTGTAAGATGGAGATGATAGTCAAACCTAAGAGTTACTGTAATTTTGTAAAAATTAGATGAGGATAAAGTGGGGATGTGGAGAGAAAATGAAGTTGATTTCTTTCCTCTCTCTAAGAATGAGGGGTAGAGAGAAGTACTTATTTATTATTAGGGGGGAAATTTTAGTGGGTTAGTTGGCATTTATATGGGAACAGATATCTCTTTAAGATGCTATAGTAGTGAATAAAAAAGAAAACAACTATGTTTGGATTGGCTAGAATTCATGAGACAATAATTTACCAAATTTTCTTTCTTTTGATATACAATGAAGGGCTATTGCCAGGAAAATAAAAGAAGGAAACTGAACTATCTTTAATACATTTTTGGCTAATAGAAATGATCTTGTGTTTGATAGAGTAGATAAAAAAGAAGGACCCAATGGCAGCATACCTTAGAGATTTGTATTATCTGTTCATTCAGGCTCATGTGTAGGTATCTACATCCTGTAGGGTCAGCCATCAGGAACACAGTTACATGTAGGATTCAGATGCCCTGATTTTTTAAGACCTGGCTATTAATTTCAGTCAATTTCATATAAACACCGCTTATTTTTGCCTAGTGGCTCTAGTCACCCTGCTGCTGTGACAGAATGCCTTAGCTTGGTTAATTTATAAATAATAGAAATTTATTTCTAACAATCTAGAAGCTGGGAAGTCCAAGGTCAAGGCACCAGCAGATTTGGTGTCTGGTGAGGGCTAGCACTGTCTTGCTACACCCTCACATGGTAGAAGGTACAAAAGTGTTGATCAACTCTTTTGAATCTCTTTTATTTACTTACTGTTATTATTTTTGAGACAAACTCTCACTCTGTCACACAGGCTGGAGTGTAGTAGCACAATCTCAGCTCACTGCAACCCTTACCTCCTGTGTTCAAGACATTCTCATGCCTCAGTCTCCTGAGTAATTGGAACTACCATCTTGTGCCACCATGATGGGCAAATTTTTGAATTTTTAGTAGAGATGGAATTTTGCCATTAGAGATTGACTCAGATCACTTGAAGCCAGGCTGATCTTGACCTCCTGTCCTCAAGTGATCTGCTCAACTCTGCCTTCCAAAGTGCTGGGATTACAGTCATGAGCCACTGTGCTTGGCCTACACCTCTTATATAAGGTCATCAATTTCATCCATGAAGGCTCTGTCCTCATGACTTAATCATTTTCCAAAGGCCCCACCTCTTAATACTGTTACATTAACAATTAAGTTTCAACATGTTAATTTTGTGAGGATACATTCAGACCACAGCAATGGCTAAGAGATCTTTTTAAAACTGTATTAGTGAGCAATAGTAGAATAATACACATAGCAATGGGTACTCTTAGGTCTACCATGATAAGAATAATAATAGATTGATGATAGTCACTCATTCTTTTAATAAATATTATTAGTCTCTTTCTATGGGGCACTGATTCTAGATGCTGGGAATATAGCAGTCTAAAAAACAAAATGTCCTGTGCTGCTGAATATTATGATCTAGTTAAAGAAAACAGTCAGTAAACAAAATAAATAAAGTATTCTATAAAGGGGCTACGGAGAAAAGTAAAGCTGGAAAGGGGAACAGAGCATGCTGTGGTGGGGCTAGAGTTATATATTTAAATAAAGAAGCCTGGGAGGCCTCTCTGAGAAGATTCTATTTGAGCAAAGACTGTTAGGAGGTCATAGGGCCAAAGAGTGATATTGATCAAAGGAATCAAAACCTTTGATCTGACTTTTCTTTCAGTAAGGTCACTCTAGCCACTTTTGACAGTCAATAGAAGGAAAGATCTAGGCAAGAGATGGTAATAATGGGGTCCGGATGAAGTCTTGGAAGGGACATGTTTCAGAGATAAAGTTCAGTTTTAGCATATATGGCTTCTCTAAGGCTCATGCTCTCCTCTGAAAAGTGCCAGGATTTAAAGAGTAGAGTGAGGGAGAGACACAAAGGAATAAAAACTAGAGAGAAACACCAGAGAGATGGGAAGAGAATCATTCAAAAGCACTGTCAGAAAAGCAAAGACAGTGCAAGTTTTAAGAAGATATGAACAATGTACACCACTGCAGAGAATTCAACTATGAATGTATCATATCTGAAGGAGATACGTCAAATTTGACAAAGAAAAGCTCCTTTGTGGCATTTTCAAGAGCAGTTTTAGTGAAGTGACCAAAGCAAAAATAATTGAGATTGGGAAGTAATGAAGTATAGGTTGAGAATATTACTCATTCATGAAGCTTGTTAGACACAAACAAGTGACTTTCAATATGTGAAAATAGTATTTTGTGACATAAAAGCTACTTTTTATATGTGCAGTGTACTTATATTTTCCATTTATCTTCCTTATGATATATATTTTTAAATGCTTGTTATATTTTATTAAATTGATTTTATAATCCACTCTAGGGTTTTGAGGGATTTCCAAAACATGATCATAGATAGCAATCAGGGATAAAAGATTGCCTCTTGGAACCACTGTCAACATTCTCTACCATGTCTGTCAGTATCATATCTTGGCCATTTTGCTGAAACTTTCAAAAACATCATCTGTCTCTTAAATATAAAATTTTTACCCTTCAATGTATAGTCACAAACTGGAAAT
Source organism: Plecturocebus donacophilus (assembly GCA_004027715.1). NCBI lineage: Eukaryota > Metazoa > Chordata > Mammalia > Primates > Pitheciidae > Plecturocebus > Plecturocebus donacophilus. The sequence continues at coordinate 36,568 of PVKP010015561.1, read as the reverse complement.
TCCAAACCTATCCTAATATCGTTAAGACTCAGTGTACAGTTAAAGGCATTGGCTGTGCTCATAAATGTTTCCTGCCAACAAACAATATGGGCAAGTTTCCCTACTTTGATTTTATTCTGCCTCTATGATCTCTTGAGATGGAGATCCATGGCCTAGGGCAGAAGGAGTTAACTGTGCTGGAGAGCTTTCATCTCTATGGAGATCTGGAATGGATTCTTCTTGAGCAGTGCTTGGCATATACTAGAGGCTAATACATATTTGTCAAATAAACAAATGGCATTAAGTAATATATTTTTTGAAAGTCAGAAAAGTTGCATATGCCAATAGAAATGATTATTTCCTCCTGTGCTGTAAACCTATGCTAATGAAATAATAAAGCTTATAGAACAATATGAAAAATAAACTTGAAATGAGAGGTGAAAGTAGATAGAGGGGGTTACAGATCAAAGGCCAACTTCCCCTCTGAGATGGAGTAGGTAATAACTTGAAAAGAAAGTGTATTAGTCCATTCTTGCATTGCTATAAATAACTACCTGACATTGGGTAATTAATATAGGAAAGATATTTATTTGGTTCATGATTCCACAGGCTATACAGGAAGCATGACTGAGGTGGCCTCAGGAAACTTATAGTCATGGTGGGAGGAGAAGAAGAAGGATGTACATCTTACATGGCTGGAGCAGGACAAAGAGTAAAGGGGAGGTGCTACACATTTTTAAACAACCAGATCACATGAGAACTCACTATCATGAGAATAGCAAGGGGGACGTCTGCCCCTGTGATGCAGTCACATCCCACCAGACCCCCTCCTCCAACATTGGTGATTACAATTTGACAGGCGATTTGGGCAGGGACAGAAATACAAATCGTATTATTTCACCTCTTGCCTCTCCTAAATCTCATGTCCTTCTTACATTGTCTTCCCTTCTTAACAGTCCCCCAAAGTCTTAACTCATTTCAGCATTAACTCAAAAGTCCACAATCCAAAGTCTAATCTGAGGCAAGGGAAGTCCCTTCTACCTGTGAGTCTGTAAAATTAAAAACAAGTTAGTTGCTTCTAAGATGTAACAGGGGTACAGGCATTGGTTAAATGCACTCAATTCCACAAAGGAAAAATCAGCCAAATCAAAGGCACTACAGGCCCCATGTGAGTACAAAACCCAGCAAGGCAGTTATTAAATCTTAAAGCTCCAAAACAGTCTCCTTTGACTCCATGTCTGACATCCAGGCCACAATGATGCGAGGGATGAACTCCCAAGGCATTGGTCATCTCTGCCCCTATAGCTCTGCAGGGTACAACCCCATCCACTGCTTTCACAGGCAGGGCCCTGGACATAGCCCACAGAACCATTCCTTCCTATGGGCCTGTGATGGGAGAGGCTGCCTTGAAGTTCTCTGAAATGCCTTTGAGGCATTTTCCTCATTGTCTCGGCTATTAACATTCTGTCTTTACCTATGAAAATTTCTGCAGCTTGCTTGAATTCCTCCCCAGAAAATGGGTTTTTATTTTCTACCACATGGTGAAGCTACAGTTTTTCTTAACTTTTATGCTCCGCTTCCCTTTTTAAATATAAGTTCCAGTTTCAGGTTATCTCTTTGCTCACACACATGAGCATACATTGTTAGAAGCAACCAAGCCACATCTTGAATGCTTTGTTGCTTAGAAATTTTTTCCACCAGATACCCAAAATCATCACTCTCAAGTTCAAAGTTTCACAGATCTCTAGGGCAGGGGCACAATGCCTCTAACCTTTTTGCTAATGCATAACAAAAGTGACCTCTCTCTGCTCCAGTTCCCAGTAAGTTCCCCATCTCCATCTGAGAGCACCTTAGCCTGGATTTCATTGTTCATGTCACTATCAGCATTTTGGGCACAACAATTTAACAAGTCTCTAGGGAGTTCCAAACTTTCCTTTATCTTTCTTTCCTCTTCTGAGCCCTATAAACTGTTTCAACCTCTGTTCATTACCCAGTTCCAAAGATGCTTCCAATTTTCAGCTATCTTTATAGCAATGCTCAGTTCCTGCTACCAATTTTCTGTATTAGTCGGTCCTTGCATTGCTATAAAGAACTACTTGAGGCTGGGTAATTTATAAAGAAAAGAGGTTTAATTGTCTCATGGTTCTACAGTTTGTACAGGAAGCACAGCAGGGGAAACCTCAGGAAACTTACCATCATGGCAAAAGGCCAAGAGGAAGGAAGCACATCTTACATGGCTAGAGCAGGAGGGAGAGAGTGAAGGGGAAGGTGCTACACACTTTTAAACAACCAGATTTGGTGTGAACTCACTATCATGAGATCAGAAAGGGAAGTCCACTTTCATGATCCAATCGCATCCCACCTGGCCCCTCCTCCAACACTGGAGATTACAACTCAACATGACATTTGGGTGGGAAACAAATCCAAATCATATCAGAAAGAATAACTAAAGAGCCTTGATAGAGATAGGATAATTAATGGGATGGCACTGTATTAGGGAAAATGATGAGAGGATACCTCTTAAAGAAGAGAATGGCCAACTCTCCTTTGAGGTTGAGTGGTTCCAAATATAATTAAGTTTGTAGAGCCTGTGTAGGATGAGACTGAGAATGGCATGACGAGGAGGTTGTTTATTAATATCTCTGAGTTTCTTTATGAATTAGGATCTCCTGCTGAGAGTGAGGATGTATGTCAAGAGAGTGGTCCGAGAGTAACTGAGTAGAAGAAGATGCAGATCCACTGTAGGGATTGGTGGACTTGACAGTTTAGTACTTGTCTATTCACAACTTTCAATTCTGTCTCCTTCCTCATTGGTTTAAAGTTCAGATTATGAACTGATGATTCATAGGAGCCAGACAGAACCCATAGGTTTGTTTTGTTTGTTTCCTGTTATTTTAATAAGCCAAGTTTTAAAATAAAGAGCTTCATATGCAAATTTTAGATTTCCAGATTTAAAGAGTAAGTCAGAAGATCTGAAATAATTCACTGAAGTTGAGCAACATCTAGTGCCTTTAGACAAGGCCTGTATTCTCCTTTACGCTCAGCCCCTTACATTACCCAGTAAATGCATATCATATCATGCATATCACTCATTTGTAAGGCTTGCCTGGCCTGTGTAGAGATAGGAATGTGAGATCCCTGATTTAAACTTCAGCCAATGGGATTTGTTTTTGAAGCATGTAGTAAAGCCAGACTTGCTTGTTTAGTCTCAGGCTTGGATGATTGCAGCTTAATGGATTAGTGGTTTTTAATGTCTCTGGTCATCAGCTCTGGTGGATGAGCTCTGCGTATTGAGTCATGTTAACAAAACAGATGGATAAACACACATACCCTAGCCTAGACAATGGACAGGATGCTTCTTTTCTCTGTACAAGGCCAATAAGCACCCTAACTTCCTGAATGATACAGTTTCTCAAAATTGTTATTAAGTATCAATCATGAGCCAAGTACACAGGTAAACAAGATACATAGCCACCGCTCCCTCACAAGGGTTTAAAATGCAGAAAGGGAGACAGACAGCCAAGCAAGTGTAGCTGTGCTCTGCATATGCCTAAGTGCTATGGATATTCACAGCCAAGGCAATAGCCTTGAGGGCTTAGGCCTGACAGCGTTAGCCAGGCAAACAGGAGTAGGAACGATGTTCAAATGTGGATAATTACATTTGCAAAGTGTGGAGATGTGAAAGCATGAAGTTTAGGTGGAACGGAGGTAAATTACCTGTGAGTATAACAGAGGACAGGAGGAAAGGTTGAGAGATGAGGCTGAGAGTGTGGCAGAGGCCAGGCCATGAAGGATCTGGTGAGCCACCTTCATAGATTTGGATTTTGTCCTGTGTGTAACAGGAGCCACCAAATGGTTTTAATTTGGGAGCTTTATTACATTTCGGTTTAGGAAAATCACTGAGGTTGCATTGTGGAGAATAGATACCATGGAGTGAGGCTGGCAGCCTGGAAACACTGTCTAACACGGTATACTGAGTGCTTAACTATTTGGCAGCATTATAACAAAGCCTTGTACGTTATCTCATATAATTATTAAGCTAATTCTGTGAGGCTGGGCTTTATAATAATACCAGCTGTAAAGATGAAGAGATGAAAGCTTAGAGACATTAATAAGTTGTTGAAAGTAGCACCATGAATAAGTGGCAAAGGTAGAAATGAATATCTGCCTGAGACTCATGCTCTGAACCATTAGGATATATCACCCCAATTGCAGTTTCCCAGAAGCAATATATGATCAAGGGTAGTAGAGTGGGCTGAAGAGAAGTAATCTGCTCTTGGAAGTCAGGAGACCATGACTGACGTACGTGTGTGTGTGTGTGTGTGTGTGTGTGTGTGTGTGTGTGTGTGTGTGTTTGGGGTGGGAGTGGGTAGAGAGACTTGGTAGGAAGAGAAGGATAATATGTAGAATTTTTACTGACCAATTAAGTCCATGGCTTCGCTTATTCAATGAGATACACATAAAAAAGGAGATTCAGTTTGTGGGAGATGATTCCTTCAGTGAATGTGTATAGAGTTGAAGCCCTTGCAACTGCCTGTAGAAGCTGTCCAGCAGAGAAACACCATCTAGACTGGCAGTAGGGAACTGATGGTCCTGAACATCAAGGTTCCCATCTAATCCAGGGCGGTGGAGGACATTTCCAGGAAATAGGTGTAGATTGGAAATAAAATTTGACCTGGAAAAAACAGTAGTTTAAGAACAGTCAGAGGAAGAAAGAGCCAGTAAAAGAGATTGAGAACAAAGGCCCGAGGGCAGGAGGGTGAATTTCAGGGAGATAGAGGCCAACAACAGTAAATGTCTCTGAAATGCTAAATAAGATAAAAACTGAGAAATGCATTAAACTTAGTGCTTAGTCAAGGGACAAAGTGATGGTTAAGAGGGCACTAATCAGGGATGGTAAAAGCAAAAGCCAGATTGCTGTGACGTGAAGGATGAGTAGGGGGTGAGAAGTACATAGAAAATTGGCATTTATGTCAAGAGATTTGTGAGTGGTAAGAATAAGTGCAGTGACTGTCAGGAGCAAGGGCTTGAGGGAAGAGTTGTTCTTCTCATTTGTTAAGAATAAAGGGGTTAGCATGTTTACCTGGCAATAGAGAAAAGTGAGTAGAAATGAACGTGAAAGACACAGGGAAAAAAGAGTATGCAAATGATAGTGATCTTTGAGCAATTGAGAAGGGAATTTGTACAGAGCATTGGCGAGAGATTAATTTTAAATTTAATTTCCCCTGGTTATAGGAGGAAAGAGTAAGAAACAATATGTAGAAGCCTGTAAATGTGTAAGTTTTGTGGCAGGAAGTTAAGGGAATCCTGCATGATGACGGAATTCATGCTGTGAAGTCATAGAGGCTACACGTCTTGTTTATACAAGATTTAAATAAAGTTGATGTGTCAAGGGGTAGTTCTATCAAATTATATGTAATTCATTTATCATTGTACTCACCATTATATAACTAAATGCAATTAATTTTTATAGTAAATTCTTGTGGCAGAGTTCTTTATTTATTGCTGAAAATTAGCTCTCTCAAAGCATTTCCAATGTGTCATTTATCAGTCTCACTCTGTGCCTCCCCTGCCACCACCCACCATCATGACCCAGCTTGTTTTGTTTTGTTTATAAATGTTTTCTTCATACACGTTCTGGAACGAGTTCCTGCGGTTTGTTCATTCCAGCCTCCTTATCTTGCCATCCTGTTGCATCCTGTGTTGCTGGTGAGGCCTTGAGTCCTCTGCTCTGTGAAACACAGCTCCTTCTAACAGATATTCCTACTGATGCACTCTCATTGGTTTGGGCAAGGTACCACCTCCTTTTTCTTCGAAGGTCAGTCATGGCTCCTGACTAGTTAAGTGCCAGATTTTAGATACATCATCTCCCTCCACACTGTAAAGGGAATGTTCTCATGTTAGGCTGCTCCGAATGGTGGAGCTCCAGAAATCAGCCACTCTTCTGAGTTACTGGTCTGGTGCTGCTCCTTCACTTGTTGCCCGAGCTAGCCTCCTTTCCTTGCAGGAACGCATCTGGTCTCCTTTATGCTCCAGAGTTTGGTGCCAATGCATTCTTCCCTCAGAGAAGAGCCCACTTTTATCCCAGGATGAACTAATTCTTAGGAGTATTAATAATTGCAACATTTATTCTTCAGGAATGATGAGACATACTGTAGTGAATTAAACTGCCCCAGAGAAAACAAGCTTTTTATTTATGTACCCATAAACATCAAACCCTGTGCTCCAAACCTGCTAATTTGTTTAATGGCACTCACTGGACTCATCACTAAATTTGAGAACAGATTTTTCTTTTGTTCTCCTGAAGCTCTTGTTCTCCCTAGTCTTCTTAACAATCTGTTTAAGGCTAGCACTGTCATCTCTGCCCCTCATGATGTTCCTTTAACAGTACATCTGTCATAATAGGGAATTGTGGCCTAACCATTGAATCTAACTTGCTGCAGAATGTATTCTCATGATTGTAAGGTATTTCATTATCTTTTTAAAAGCTAAAAACTTTCTTAATTTAAAATTCTGAGATTTCAAATACAGATTTGTTGTGTGTGAGAACGTGGCTGTGTTTGGAAAGGCCAATACAACAAGTTGAGGACATTATGAGTGTTTCATTTATTTTAACCAAAGGATAAAAATGGCCTTGAAAGACTCACAAAGAGGGCAGGAGAGAGAGTAACAGATTCTGTACCGCGTTTTTCTTTTTTCCCCACAATCTCTTTCTTTTAATCATTACATATTATCTTCCTTTTGTAGGTGAGGAAATCAGGCTGATAGAAGTTAAATAATTTGCACAAAATAACATGGCTACTAAGTTTCTGAGCCAGGCTTAAACCCACATCTTAATAATTCCAAAGCAAGTGCTCTAGATATACTTGTCTTTCTTGAACATGGTAGATATTAGTACTTGTTTATAAGAACATCTTCTTCAGTGTTACCTAACTTCAGATGTAATTAGCACCAAAATCACTAATGCTATGCAACCAAATTAGGGAAATTATTTTTTTACAGATATCAATCTTTATCCCAAAATGTTATAGTTTGTGAAATCAAAGTAAATTCAAAGTTCATTCTTTAAAGCGTAATCTAGTGAAGAGATTTCCATTTTCATATGTTTTTGAAATAAGTAATTAGGCTTTCTGGAAGATGATAAAGACTGGAATAAAAAAAGAGCAGATGATTTTTAAGAGGGCCTCATTAAGGAGAATTCTGTGAACCACACACAAGAAATAAACTCTACCCAATGCCTATATGGAGTCTTTTGTGTTTAATTATAACAGACAATTTGAACTGAAAAGAATGATTTTTTTTTAAAAAGAAACTACTAAAGCTTAAAGAGGACAAAGCCATGAACGCACAAAGATGACAGGGGCTGTGTGTGGGGTTACAAGCCAGGAAAACCTTGAATTGTTAAGACTGTCAACAGATCGCTCAGGCTCCTAACTTAGGCTTGACTTGGCTGAGCCTAAGTGTGAGTGGGAGCCTAACTCTTTCTAGTAATCTGATTTCACCTAGTTCATTTTGTATTAAAATCTCATAATATGTAATACATGTGAGTAAATTTTTAGTGAGTAAATTTATACTACATATAGTATAGTAGACATAAAAATACCTAGAATATTGAATAAATACAAATATTTATTGTATTCACTCAACTTTGAGAGACTCCCATAGTTCACTGTCAACCTACCCAAGTGTCTGTTTGATAGATGTCCAGAAGAGCTTATCGCCTACAGTACCAGATTTTCATGCTCTCCATAGTTGACTCTGTCCTCTGCACAAAAGGATAGAAGTACTAACCCCTTACTCTTTATCACTTTGATTATAAGCAATGGTTCAGGAAGGTACCTAGTAGGAGAAATGGTAACTTTCAAACTAGTGTTTAAAAAAATTCCACAATTTCATATATATTAACATGCATTTGGTGAAATAGAAACAAGCCCAAACTGTTACCAAGACAAATCTCTTTTTCTTTCCATGAAATTTTACCTTTTTTTGGTTGCTGCTCAGCACTGCTTGTTATTATTTTTCATTTTCAGGATGTTTCTGATGATCATGCCAGCCTGATTGCACCATTAGAATCTGGCTGCCCTTGGCATGATTGGAGCCATGTGTCATTCCTTTAAGGAGGCTTAAAGTTGGCTGTAATATATTATTTCCACCCTCTCTTTTGGGGTGTCTCCTACTGTGAAGAGGCTGGCAGGAAGGAGTACCTACCAACCACTATGGAAACCGAATGAGTGGGATATCCTCTCCTCTTGCCTTGGAACAATCAATAGTAATTATGACATACCTTGTTTACCACCTGCACTTTTCTGAAACTTTCAAGTATAGGCTGCACCAGGAGTGGCAAGCAGACCAGATTGCTCTTGCCATGTGAACTTTTTTTGTGATTCCTGCTGCTTTCTTGGGACTCCTTTCCTCCCACCAGTTCCCCAAGACTGGCCCACTAGCCTTCCATTAATGCTGATATCTTCCCAGTACATTTTCTTATGGCTTAAGGTAGCCGGAGCCTGTTTCTTTTGTTTTTGATCTATAGCCCTGACTGATACATGACCTTAACCATAATGTATTCTGAGATAATAAATGTTTAAATCATCTGAGTATCAATATTTTATAATATTTTAGGTGTAATATTACCTAACAATTCTTGGCCCAGATAGTTTTTATATTGAAAACTGCTGTAAAAATATAAATTCATTTCACGGATGCACAAACACAAAACCACACATAATTTCACAGAAAGGTCATGTGACCCACTTCTAAGAAGAGATTATAATCTAAGGTAGGAAAAAGCACCTGCGGCAAAAGTAAAAAAAAAAAAAAATGCCATGCAAATAAGACAGGGCAAACTTAGTTAAAAATAATTGGGCAAGTGTACAATATCTAGTTGTTTTCTTAAATAAGATTACTCTTTTTTCCTCCCAAAAGATAGAATGAAGGGGTTAATAGAATTCAGAATAGATACTTTCAAGAAAAGAAGAAATTTTCTGTCATACTATGGAAATAAGTACAATTTTATAGGAATCTGATTGACTGGTTTCATCTTCAATCCCTGTAGCTTGATCCGAAGGAATAAAAGGTACAGCACAAGGAAGAACTGTGAAAACCATATTAAACTCAGTACTGTGAATTTATGGAAAAGAGAAGCCATAAAATGTGTTCAACTAGTGCTCTCATTTTTTTAAGCTACATTTGATGCCTTCATTTTAAATAATAAAGGTTTACTATTACCCATACCTACGTACTGTTGTCAAATTCCTCATTTATTGAGAGTAGGGTTTTTTTCTTTCCCCTTGTGGTTTTAGAAGTTACGACTTGGCATTACCGTAAGGGCAGGCTAATGGCGCTTTGCATCTCATCTTAGCTAGAGAGGTGAATCAGTATTCAGTTGCTAGAAACTTTGCTGATTGGCTATCTGATAACAACTTGGTTGTACAACAAAGATGCCCTTGGTGATATGATTGGCTATCTGATAACAAATTGGTTCTACAAGGATGCCCTTGGCGATATGACAACAGATTTTTTGATAAAGTGATGAGCACCAAAGCTTCATTGGAATGGTTTTGAGAAAGGATTGGACAAGAAATTTTGAAGACCATGAGTATAGGCAAATCTACTAGTATGCTTTACTGTATAGGAAAAGAGAAAAGAGGGTGACTGTTGAAGAAAATTTTGTTTTTTTAAGTTGGGAGAAGTAACAGATTGTTTGTGTACTGATGAAAAAGAACTAGTGGAGAGGAGAAAACTGTAGAAATCATTCTGTTATAAAATTTTTTAGAAATCATTCTATTATAAAGACACATGCACACGTATGTTTATTGTGGCACTATTCACAATAGCAAAGACTTGGAACCAACCCAAATGCCCATCAATGATAGACTGGATGAAGAAGATATGGCACATATACACCATGGAATACTATGCAGCCATGAAAAAGGATGAGTTCATGTCCTTTGCAGAGACATGGATGAAACTGAAATCCATCATTCTCAGCAAACTGACACGAGAACAGAAAACCAAACACCACATGTTCTCATTCATAAGTGGGTGTTGAACAATGAGAACACACGGACACAGGGAAGGGAACATCACACACCGGGGCCTGGGAGGAGGGGTTAGGGAAGGAATAGCAGGGGAGGGGGGTTGGAGAGGGATAGCAATAGGAGAAATACCTAATGTAGATGGCAGGGTGATGGATGTAGCAAACCACCACCATGGCACATGTATACCTATGTAAGAAACCTGCACGATCTGCATATGTACCCCAGAACTTAAACTATGAAAAAAAATGCTAAAGTGATGCCCTTGAGTAGAAAGAGGAGTTGAGATTTAGTATGAAAATTGGAGAGTTGGTTTCAGACAAATGCATATAGAGTTGACTCACAATGATGGAGAAAAGGCAGAATATATAAGTGCAGATGAGGTTGTTAAAAGGGTATAGATATTGCATATCTTCTGATGGAAGCTTGTATATCTTCCAATTGCTTATATTTTCTTATTCAAGTAGGAAGTACAGTCATCAGAGAGACATAAAGATGCAGGAGGTTTCAGATGTTTAATAGGAGACAAAGTATTTAATAGAATTTGAGGTATATGGAAGAATGAATAGATTAAGGATGTATAGTGTATTTGCCATTGAAGACAAAGATCATGGATATAAAGCAATGCCAGTCAGTATAGTTATGGGATTTTCTGCAAACACATTCAGTCATACAGGTAAAAGGACAGAGTCGGTGGAGAGTTGGTTTTACCAAGTGCATGATATTCCCAAGTGAACATGATGAAGTACAAGAGAGTCATGGTAGTTTTGGGGCTGAATGCAATAAACAACCATGACATTTAAGCTGAATAAGAGTGGAAATGATGACACAAGGAGGGAAGGTACATTGAAAAGGTGGTTGTACAATTAATTCTAGATGTCAGAGGCTAACCTGAGCTGGAGAGAGCTGAGCTATGCTGCCATGCATCAGAATAGCTAATTATGACAATAAGCCACAATGAAATAACGCTCAAACAGTTAATCACTCGCTGTGATAGTATAAGCAAGAGACTAAACCAGAGAAAGTTCTGACCACCCTCTCTACCACTTCCCGCTTCCACCCCACCCATGCACTGCCTCGGTCCATTTTGCCCGGGAAACAGTACTAGATATCTGAGGGTCAGGTGAATCAATACAAGATGTGGGGAATTGCTTTACTGCTTAGGGAGACTTGAACAAAAGTCTACTTTAGTTTTATGTAGTAGGGGCCCAGGGAAAAGGTGAAAAGGAAGAGGTAGGAGTAAAATGTTATTAAGCTAGGGTGGAGAAAAGTATTTTCAATGTTCCCCTTTACCTCCTCCAAATGATAAGTTCTTAGCAAAGGTTCCTGAAAGCTTCTTGCTGAGCTAAGAACACGGATGTACATAGAGCATAGCTAGCCCTGGGAGCCTGAGTCTGTGACTGCAACTCCTTTCAGCAATGCACTGGCTGCGCACGTCTGGTATGACGAAGGTAGTTCAGGTCTGCCAGGTAGTCTTTGTAACTGCCCGGGGTCAGGCCTGAAAGATCACAGTAGGTTTTTAGCCAAAACCCAGATTCCTCAAAAGATCCTGATGCAGTTTAAAGATTGTTGGACATAGAAAGGGAATTAGAAAAAGTAGGAAATGAGATGCTTGTGATTGAAATCTGGAGAAAGTCCAGATATTGGTAGTGACAAGATCTAGGGTCTGGGAATGAAAATGAATAGTCCTAATAAAGTAGAAACAGTCATTTAAGACAAAAGGCAAGATCATACCTGTGGAAACTGAAATCTCAAATAGTTATGAGAAGAATAATGCTAGAGGGAGAAACGGTGGCCTCTCCTTTCAGTGCTAAGATTTAAAAATTAATCTCAGCTGTCTTGTTTTCTTCTTTAAGAAATAGTTTATGAAAGCTCTATTGATTTCAAATCAATAAAAATAATTTGTTTCAGAAAAAAATTGTTTATAAGTTGTAAGATCTGTAATTGATTGTCTTCTTTTACTGGGAAGGGCGTGTTCATGCTAACAGTAGCCCTGTAGTTGTGGGTACTTATCTTAATTAAAGCCAAGATTTATTTTCGCCTGAGTGTTTTATAAGCAGATTAGAATTTTAAAATTTTCACAGCCAGTCTTCATGCACTCTACTCTGTAAATTAAAGCATGTTTCATATTAAAAGACACTAACCTTAAATTATAGCCCTTTATTTTGTTAAATATTCAGTATTCTAGGAATTCGAAATTCTCAAATGTAGTCTTTAAAATTCTCAGTTTATCTCATAAAGATTTTATTATTACTGTTATTTACATACGAATGTAGGAACAAAAAGGGGTTTAAGTAACTCAAGGCCTAGAAAGTAATTTATAATGTCTTTTCCCTATTTAAGAACTTTTACCCATGCCTCATGATCTAGGATTTCTACTTGATCCAGCTTGGAGATCTGAATAACTCATATTGGGAAGTTTCCATGGCTGTATTTTTTTTCAGTTCCTTGCTCATGGCTCACCTTTGTATCCCGTTTTTCTTGTAGGTTTCTTGTATATGCTTTGGCCACATAAAGTAATAATGAAAATAAGTTCCTATCATTTAATCATATAGAAAATCCCACTAAGAATCCATTGCCCAAACCTTGTTTGACTGAGATGGATTGACAGGTTTATTTAATTGGATGACATTTTTAAGAGAAAATCAACAGAGTATTATCATATGGTTAAAGCCTACTGCCAGGAACAATAAACTTGGCTTATCTATTTTGTTAGAGTATTATTTTGATTTATTGACTCATGTATGTAATTCACTTTCACAGTTGATCCCAGACTCTGATTTTATTAATGGCAACTCAGAGAATGTAGGTAGCCTTTCTGGGAGCAAGGTTGATGGCATTGGTGTGGGTTGAGGATAGCTTAACAGTATCAAAGGTGAGAATGATACAGAAGTTGCTCGTCCTATCTTCAGTTACAGATGTGTTTTCACCAAAACTACCATCATTTAAATTGTCTCCTTTTCTTGCAAAATATGAAGCATTGTACAACAAGTTATTTTAATAACAACATAACTTATGCTGCTTATGATTGACATCAACATCACATGCATATGGTGTGACTGCAATAATTTAAAAAAATGTATCATTGAGATAATAAACTATAACTGACATACTTTTAAACTATAAGCAAGTGAAATCTTTCCAGCTCCCTTACTGTGTTCTACTCTCTCTGACTTAACATTCTAAGAACAAACACATACAGTGGAGTGTGCGGGGCTGCACACTGTGATTTTATCTACTTCCTTGCTAGAGGAGAGTACTGTTATAAAAACAAGTAACACATGCAAAGGAAAGTAATTTAATAAGTAATTTTACAATAAAAGAATGGAACTATAAACCTGTTTTTCTTGGACACCCTTGGTGTTATCCAATTTGCCGTCTTACTAGGCCTCTCCACTGGCTGGCTATAAAGGACTTGGTGAATTAGCATCTGAAGTTGAGGGCTGTGTAGTGCCTGGTTATGAAATGTATGGAGAGCAATGTAAGTAGTAGCTGATCGCAAGGCAGAGGGATGTAGGGTTGAGTGGGCACTGCAGATGCCAGGATGACCCAGTTTAAGTGTATATAAGCAGTGAAGTAAGCAACAAAGTCCGGCAAACACTGATGGTGTAGTTGGTGTAGGAGGCAGATGTCAGAGCTGGGATGGGGAAAGGGCATATCTGTACCACAGAATTAAAGCCTAGGTCAGTTAGTGCCTTGCACTGCTGTTTGTGTATATTTTGTCCCCTCAGCTAGATTTTATACTCTTTGAGGGTGGTATCCTTATTTTATAATTGTTCCTTTTAGCTACTGGACAGTTATGGAACAAGGGGGATTGTTGCATAAGGATTTCTTGTAAAGTTCTCCTGGGGATTTCTGGCCTCTGGAGAGTGGTATAAATGCTAGTAGGACCAGGCACACTCTCTTTCTTATCAGACAGTATGGAAAAGGACACAGAAGAGATGACCTGTTTTGGAATCAGAGCGTGCCTTAATCCATCTAATATACTGGTGTCATTATTTGACTTCCTGGACCTTAAACACTGCCTTTCTGGGCTCCTGGGACCTTTCTAACGTTTCCTTCTCTGGCAACTTTGTCAATACTCAACATTTTCTTGCTCAACACAGGGACACCTGTCTAATTCTCATGGTCCCAGGAGGCACTCCTGGAACTTGACCTCACATCTGATCCACAGTGTCTAGGTTTTGGGGTATCCTGGCCCATCTTTCCCTTGAGACCCCACATCCAAATAGGAAACACTGCCTTGAGCCTGTAGGAGCTGAAGGGAGTTGGTGGCCCTCTGAGTATCCATCTTACAATATGCCAAAGAAGTATATTTGGGGGTAAAATATTTTTATTTTCTTCAAGCCTTATGCCTGACAACTAAGATTTGATTGTGGTAACTTAGTGCTCTGTTGGATAGGGCACTGCTATTGTCTTAATGAGAATTATATAACTGATATACATTCTATTGTGCTGTTTAGTAAATCGTACCTGTTGGGTAGGTTCCTGTTTTTGAGTCATGCCGCTAACAACATGATGGAACATCTTATTTTTCTTTCAACCAGTTCTTTTCATCACGCATTTGTGTATAGTATTTTAATAGTAAACTAACAATTTTCAGATAATTATATCAGGAAAGTGACAGCTGCATTACATTCTATCCTTCCCTTGAAAAGCGCATTAAGAACTAAGACATTTAGATGTTTTACATCGGAAAGAATATTTTCAGCATTATTAAAATTTACTTCTATGTATTAATTTTAAAAAAAATTATTTTTAGGGAAGCAAAATGCTATTCAATGTGGCAGAAGGTTTGTTTTGGGATTTCTGACTAATGGAATCCTGGCTTCTACTTTGGCAGGGCGTTTTGAGAATGAGCTTCATATTCAGGATCCTTCAGTTCCTGGGTCATTGTTGAAGCTCAATTTTAGAATGTTCTATCTTTGTGCTATTCTGAAATAGGGTCAGTGATTTTGATATCTCTGTAATGAAACTTATTTTATCAGGTAATGCTTTGTACAGTTTATACATAATTTTATAATTTTACTACATGAGAATAAGCATTAACACTTAAAAGAAAGTGAATGACTATGAAGGTATTGAAGGTATATTAACTTGTGTGGCTATTTGTGCAAATATCCATGACTTTATAAATGCAGGATAATATCTGCATTCCCACCACAAGGCCCTATTTTATTACTGGATCAATAGGGACATGTAGGGTTTTTAAACCAGAAAATGGTTTCTCTTATGCTTTTACTCCCAGTAGAGAAAATATTTTCCTGCAAAGTTTTTAGTTGATATCTCTCCCTATACATGCATTAAAAGCAAATACATTTTTCAGATTGTTAAGGGAAAGTGTAGAGGCCAGAGACTTCACCCTTCTAAAGGTTCACTGAAAAATTAGTACAATTTTAATTATGTATCAGATGCAGAGCTCAGGACAAAGCAGCAGTTAAAGTCTGACCCTTCTCAGCATAGTTCACCTTGCCTGTTAGTTTAGAGCCTAGAACTGAATTCCTCCAAAACAGACAAGTCAAACAATTTTTAAAAATATTACAAAAATGGTTTATAGCCTTAAAACAAGTACCAAAGACAGTATCTGACCTGCCTGACCAGTTTTGACCAAATGTCTAAACTAATTTCAAAGACATTTTTATTTTATTGATAATTATAAAAGTAGTTTTATTTATTAAAGATTACTAAAGTCATGCGAACTAAAAGACATTTGAGTTAAAGATTTCTTTTTTCCTTTTTTTTTTTCTCTTTGAAACAGAGCCTCACTCTGTCGCCCAAGCTGGAGTGCAGTGGTGCAATCTTGGCTCACTGTAACCGCTGCTTCCTGGGTTCAAGAGATTCTCCTGCCTCAGCATTCTGAGTAGCTGGGATTACAGACCTGTGCCACCCCACCTGGCTAATTTTTGTATTTTTAGTAGAGACGTGGTTTCACCATGTTGGCCAGGCTGTTCTCAAACTCCTGACCTCAAGTGATCCGCCTGCCTCAGCCTCCCAAAGTACTGGGATTACAGGTATAAGCCACCAGCCCCAGCCGGGTTTTTTTTTTTTTTGTAACATGCTTGATTTAAGCACTTACTTTTTTTAATATAAATTAGAGCCCTTTTATATATTTTAGTAGTAAAACATCACACATTACCAGTTTAATTACGTAGACATATAGACACAGAGAGAGAAGCAGACCTTATAGATTTGTGATATTTGTAATTTTCCAGTTTTCAAGGCTTTTTCTTCCCACTTCAGACTGTCAATTTCTTGATTATCTGTTTCTTTGCCCTTGGTAATTGTTAGCTAGACAACCTTATATTTGCATTGTTAAAGGGAAAGCTAAGGTAAAACAACATAGAGAGTCTGTATTTTTATACTTTGAAAGCATAGCATTAC
The DNA here is from genome assembly GCA_004027715.1 of Plecturocebus donacophilus. NCBI lineage: Eukaryota > Metazoa > Chordata > Mammalia > Primates > Pitheciidae > Plecturocebus > Plecturocebus donacophilus. The sequence goes on along the minus strand of PVKP010015561.1, from coordinate 20,174 downwards.
GACATTAAGCCTGAATATTGTACTATCATTTGTTCAAACCAAACCAAGGGAAAAAAACTGTGTAAGTGAAATTTAGTTAAGGCCAGGAAAAGTACTTTAAATAAAGGTATAGCCTATAAATTTAAAATAATGGTAAGGCTGACATCCTTACAAATGGAGATTTCCTTAAAGATGTAAGGCTTTTTTTTTTTTTTTTTTTTTTTTTTTTTTTTTTTTGTAGAAAAGCATTTTAAGATAGTCAGCTAAATGCCAGAAAGTTGTGAAATGACTTTTTAACTCAGCTTATTTCTTAATTGGACTACTGATTTTAGAGTAGAGCCCCTTAAGGAACTCAGCCTAAGAAAGCAGGCAGTCTTTAGGGCCTAAAGGACTTTTTGCTTATCCAAACACTCAAAGAGGAGCACCCTGTGGTAATAACTGTTCACTGTAAGCAACTGCCATCGCCATTCTCAAAGTGTATTTCTCACCTAGCCATGATACATACCAAGGTTCATTTTTTTCATAAAATAATTAATTTCTGGTAGCCCCCGAAAGCCAAAAAGATCAGGAAATGCAATACAATAGAGAACAGAATTTTAGATCTGAGAGGACTCTGCCCATTTACAGCTCTGGAGATTCCCTGAGGAAAAATAGCAGTTACTACCAAAAAAGAATATGTGACATCTTTTTCTGTTAATTTCTTCTTCTTTTTTTTTTTTTTTAAACATCCCAGGTCATTAGAATTTACTATGTGTGTGTCTGTGTGTGTATATATATATATATATATATATAGAGAGAGAGAGAGAGAGAGAGAGAGAGAGAGAGAGAGAGAGAGAATGAGAGTGACTAGCCTAAATATAGGTTTTGATTAAGTCAACTTTTGACTATAGAGGTCTTAAGAAAATCCCTCAAACCTCTTATTACTAGAATTTAGCAGGGACAAAGAGCTGACATTTTAAATCACACAACTGTCAGAACAGAAAGGACTTGTTCCCTGGCCGGGAATTGAACCTAGGCCACCACAGTGAAAGGGCAGAACCTTAACTCCTGGACACAGCATGGAGTGGTCTCCATTGTTCTTCCCAGAAGGAATGTAAGGCAGGCGGTTCTGAGCTTACACAGGATTCTAACTTTGTTTTAGGTCAGACCTGCTCAAAAGAATTCTCAAGGCTAGCTATGACATTACTTTGTGTTCATTTAATTGAACCTTTCCAACAATTGTTTAGAATAAAAGATCTCTCAAATCATTTCTATTTTTAATGATGTACCTAACCCCAATGGTAGCTCAAATCCAAAAGTCTTTTTATGTAAAGCCCAGGTGTTAATTTTCCAGGTTTTTACCACATTAGCAAGAGGTATTCCTGAAGAGGATATAGAAGAGGCAATTCCCATAATCTCTAAAAATTTATCTAAGTAATAGACAAGATAGCAAAAGACAAAAGCCCAGTCTGAAAGGGATCTTTTAATACAGAACTCCCCTAAGAGCTTGACACTTTTGGAATGAAGAGTCTGCTGTTTAAAATATTATGTGTCTCAGACACCTCATCCTTTCAGACAGCCACCTGAGGTGAACCTGAAAATTTATACTCTCTGGATGGCAGAGACTGAGAGTTCCCCACTTAGTCACAAAGCCAGGCTCTCAAGGACATAGGCAAGAGGGAAACCTCATCTGGTCTTTATTTCAAGGACCCCGGTAAAGTTTGTCTTAACAGACCCTGGTCGACTCAACCATTAAACTGACTAGTCTGTAGGTCAAACAGCAGGTGTATAGGGGTCCCAGGCCAGAGTTCTATGTTATAGTATCCTTTTTAATGACAGAACCAAACAGATAAAGACAAAGAAAAACAACCACAGAAAAGGCTATTTCTGAGAGTAAAGGGATCAAACAGTATGAATATTCATAACACAAAGTACCAAAAGTATACCAGCATCACTAAAGCTCAAGATTTGTCACCCAAATCCTTTTTTCCCATTAATCAGTCTTGCAGAGGAAACAAATAAGAGTTTTACTGTCCACTCACCAGAGTGCTCAGAGAGAGAAAGGCCAGGAGCCGGGCGGGGGCGGGGGGTGTGTGTGGATAAGAAATCCTTACCCCTTTGCCCATAAAGCAGGTTCCTGGATTCTCTTCACTGTGGCTTCCGGGAGAGAAAAGCAGCATTGAGATTCTGCTCACAGGTGGAGGAGACTTGCCTTTATACTTTATATGACACTTTATACTTGGACTTGGGACTTTTGACTTAATGCTGGATGAGTTAAGACTTTGAGGGACCATTGGGGAGGCATAACTGTAGTTTGCAATGTGAGAAGGACATGAGATTAGGGTCGGTGGGGACAGAGGCAGAATTGTTACTGGTGGAAGAGACCCGAGTTACCAGTGGTGTATCCATGCGGGTTTGCAGCAACTTCAGTCCTTTCTTCCTCAGAAGAAAGAACTCAACTGAGGAGCATGAAACAGAAAAAGACACCGTGGCAAGTTCCAGGGCAGGAGTGGCAGTTTATTAAAAAGACTTTAGAACAGGTAAAAAAAGAAAGAACCCTTGGAAGATATGCAAATGAGCATGTGAAGGTCAAAGAGAGAGACAAAAAACAGAGTGTTTAACCTTGATCCTACGACTTCATAGGCTGGCCTCTTTCCCGTGATTCTTCCCTTAGGGTAGGCTTTCTGCACATGCAGTGCCTTTCCTACCTTGGGAACTGAGCATGTGCAGTGTGTTTTGGAAGTTGTACACATGCCTGTCTGAGGTTGTCTTCCTTCTTCTGGTGGAGTGTACCCAGAAGCTTCTGTTTACTTGGCCATTCCATCCTTAGTGTGCATGCCCAGAAAGTTTTTTCTTTTTTCTTCGGTATCTGCATTCAATCAAGTCTTTAATGTTAATAGCTGTGGATCATCAGGAAATGGCCTTTCCCTGGCCCCCTGGATGGGCTGCTGAATCATCATTTTTAGAGAGACAGTATGATAATTGTCAAATCATCATTTGATATTCCTAGTGGAGAGAGAGTCCTCTCCTCCTCTGCTCATGCCTAACTAGCTATAACAGCATGCTATAGTTTGGATAGTTGTTCTGGCCAAATCTTGTGTTTAAATGCAATCCTCAGTATTGGAGCTGGTGCCTGGTGGAGATGTTTGGATCATGGGGTAGGGTCCTCATGAATGGCTGGAGCCATCCCCTTGGTGGTAAGTGAACACTGACTCTGAGTTTACATGAGATTCTGGTTGTTTAAAGGTGTGTGGCATCTCCCCAACGATGTTCTCTTGCTTGCTTCTGTTACAGGAAAGGGGTCCTGATCCAGATCCAAGAGAGGGTTCTTGGATCTTACTCAAGAAAGAATTGAGGGCGAGTCCACAGTGCAAAGTGAAAGCAAGTTCATTAAGAAAGGAATAAAATAATGGCTACTTCATAGACAGAGCAGCCCCAAGGGCTGCTGGTTGCCTATTTTTATGGTTATTTCTTGATGATATGCTAAATGAGAGGTGGATTATTCATGCTTCCCCTTTTTAGATCATATAGGGTAATTTCCTCACATTGCCATGGCATTTGTAAACTGTCGTGGTGCTGGTGGGAGTGTAGCAGTGAGATGACCAGAGGTCACTCTCATCACCAATTTGTTTTGGTGGGTTTTGGCTGGCTCCTTTACTACAACCTGTTTTATCAGCAAAGTCTTTATTACCTGGTATTCTGTGCTGAACTCCTATTTCATCCTGTGACTTAAAATGCCATAACCATCTAGGAAAGCAGCCCAGTAGGTTTCAGCCTCATTTTACCCAGCTCCTATTTAAGATGGAGTTGTTCTGGTTCACAAGCCTCTGACACTTCTGCTTTCGCCATGCGATGTGCTTGCTCTGCTTTCACCTTCTGGCATGATTGTAAGCTTCCTGAGACCTCCCTAGGAGCTGAGCATATCCTAGCACCATGCTTTCTGTAATGCCTGCAGAATCATGAACCAATTAAACCTCTTTTCTTTAAGTTACTCAATCTCAGGTATTTCTTTGTAGCAATGAAAGAATGACCTAATAAAGCGCCATAGGCTTTTGGCCCCCTAAAAGGTTGCTGAAAGATCACTTACCATCAGCAGATTGATTAATAGAAAAGGTATAGACATTTATTTATTTAATAGGAAATATCCTTTCCACATTTAATAATTCTCTACATGAGACCTTTCAGAATGAAGACCCAACTTCTCAATGAGTTATAGAAACTTATGTATTATTGGGCCAGACCCTGTGGCTCGTACCTGTAATCCCAGCACTTTGGGAGGCCAAGGCAGGTGTATCACAAGGTCAAGAGATCAAGATCATCCTGGCCAACATGGTGAAACCCCGTCTCTACTAAAATACAAAATTAGCTGGGCATGGTGGCGCACGCCTGTAGTCTCAGCTACTCGGGAGGCTGAGGCAGGAGAATTGCTCGAACCCAATAGGCGGAGGTTGCAGTGAGCCGAGATCACGCCACTGCACTCCAGCCTGGTGCCTGGTGACAGAGAAATACTCTGTCTCAAAAAAAAAAAAATTATGTATTATCTTGAGGTTATAGAAAGAATGAGACTTTATATCTTGGTAAAGCAGATTTGGGGAGGAGGGGGAAGAAGAATCCTATTGAGGGCAATAAATAATCACTAGGGAGAATAAATGACTGAATTGGTGACCAGAAATTGTAAATAGTTTTCTTTTAAATTTAAATGACCCTTAGAGACAGTCATTATACTCATACAAAGATCTGTTCATGTGTGATCACTTCTTGGTCATCTTTTCTACAATGAATCTTAAAATATTAGGGAGAGAAAGAAAACCTGTTGTTCTCTTTGGTGGGTCTGGATCTTAGGCAGATAACTCCAGTTTCTTTGGGAGAGACAATTGTGAGGGAGGGAAGGCCAGGAAGACCGTGAAGCTTTTTCATTTCAGCATGTTAAAATACCATATTTTCTGGGGTTAGTCTCTGAGCCTCGACAAAAGCCAATTTGATAACTTTATTTTTTATTTTGTTTTTGGAGATGGGGGTTTTGTTGCCCAGGCTAATCTGGAACTCCTGGGCTCAAGAGATCCTCCCACCTAGGCCTCCTAAAGTACTAGAGTTACAGGCGGGAGCCACCCCATATGGCCCAATTTGATATATTTAATCTGAAAAAATTTTAGGGTAACTGTAAATCTTGTTGACAAATAGAAGGTAGAGAATTATTAAATGTGGAAAGGCTGTTTTCTATTAATATTTTGTATTTTTTATCCTCAATATTTCTGCTCCAGTATTTTTTGTTTGTTTTGGTAATCTGTTTAGAGTAACAATAAGGCAAATGAGTGAAGGAACACAAGGAACTTCACCCCCAATTAATCTGCCTTTTTTCAGTTGACTTTTCAGTGAAACTTCAGAGGGCAAAGAGGAAGGGTCCCCTTGGACCCTGCATGATAACTTAATCTGATTTGTGTCATTTGTGGCCTCTGGAAAAAAACAGTCTTTAGTGGGACAGAGAAATCATTAACATCTTCCATATGGTTTCTTTTCCCTGTGAAGACCCAGTATGATTCCGGTTTGGGAACATTCTGTAATTCTTTGATTTTAAATTGGAAGGGAAGTGTCTTAGTTTCTCTTATTTGTCCTCCTCCTTTCAGAGGAGACAACAAGACCCAGAAAAGTGAAGAACCTGCCTGAACGTGATCAGTGGCAGAGTCAGAGGTGGAACTCAAGCCTTCTGCTTGTCCTCTTAAGTTTTTGATGGAGAATTTTTATATAGCTCCTTAGCAGGAGGAAGGAACAGAAGGGGCCTTGCAATCCAAGGTCAGGGGTTTAGAAAGTTGGTAGTTGAGAAGGAGCTATGTCACACTCTCTGTTTCCTGTGCTACCCCCAGGAAATATACAAGATTTCCTCGGTAATCAGAGAGAGTAAATAGAGGTTTTCTGAGTCGGGTAACCAGGATTCGGAGTTTGTGTTGTTTCTAAATCTGGGTTGTTGATGGAGAAGTAGGCTGGGTTTTATTAACACTTGCAAGACACAGGGTACATTTTATTCAATGGTTTTCTTTCCCTTGTTTGGTTTTTATAAACGTACATCCTGGTTTGACCTTATGAAAGGTACAAGCTGAGGAGGACATTATCCATCAGGGAATGAATACTTTTTAAAATTTTTTTTGAAAAAACTCAAAAGCATTTTTTTTTTATTTGCAGAATTTATTTTTCTAGTAGCATCTGTTTTTCAAACATAGGTCTAGGACTGTGTGGGTTCTGATAAGCAAAAATTTAACAACAACAAAAAAATCTTTGCCCTTGTAGGCATTTTGGACCCACTGTTTTTGAATTTTTCTTCAAAATGCTTCAACATCACATTCAAGTCTCAGTGTAAAAGGGGCTATCACTTTCCTTTGAGTTTTTCACTGGGCTTTTAGAGTTTGATAGAAAACATGATGATAGTTGCAACTAAAGAGGATGCTGAGATGAGAAGGAAAAGAGACACAATGGGGGACTGAGATGTGCTTAGGGCTTCACGGTCTCGTGGGAATGGATTTAAACCAATGGTTCCCACTGAGTTCTTAGTGCTGTCAAGTTCTACAGGTCAGCCGGTTATTACACGCTGGATCATATATGTTATGGGCACTCAGTATTATATTCAAAACTTGAAATAGCAGTGTGAAAAAGAGATAGTTGCCTTCTATAATCAGCTTCTGGGTATGCATTTTTGAAAATAGTTTTGAGGAACAAGGTCCTGGACTCTGGTTTTCAGTTCCTGGAGGTGGGTAAGGAAGAGGGTGCTGAGGTCCTCAGGACTTATTTCTAAACCCTTGCTGTGCTGCACAAAAAAAAGGTTGATTTTAGTATTCACTGGGATAGAAAAGTGGGTATAGGGAGCCATTTCAAAAGTCTAATGAAGTTGAAGGCACCAGGGGAGGCTCTCTTGGAGGAGTGGGAGGCAACCATTTACAATTCCTTCTCTGGTTCTTTTTGCCAGTTTTACAGCAGTTCTCTGCAGGGGAGCCTGGGTTTCTTTCAAGATTGTTTCAATGTCAAATTGACACTAAATCAAGAGCACAGTAAGTCCCAACCTAGTCTTTTTAAGTGAAGAAAATTTTGAAGGCAGCCAAGGCTCCTGTGGGGAGCGACGCTGAATCAAGGAGGCAGCAAATAAAACCACGGAAGAGGGTGGGAAACGGGAAGCAGAAATTAAAAGGCTTTTACATTTCTGTAAAAACATGTTATCTGTCCTCATATGTCTTTTTCTCACTGCATCTTCTAGTATGATTTGTTTTATGCAGTGAAGAGCTTCCCTAGTCCAAAAGAACAAATATTACCTTTAAAGCCTTTCCTCCATGCTGTGTTCCTTTATCTACCTGCACAGCACCGTGTTGGCTCCAGCTCTCAGCCAGTGTCTTCGTGCTTTGCAACACATCTGAGTTGTATATTCATGGATCAATAAAATATGCCATATTGTATCTTAAAAGGATGATAAGGACCAGCCTGACCAACATGATGAAACCCTGTCCCTACTAAAAATACAAACATTACCTGGGTGTGGTGGTATGTGCCTGTAATCCCAGCTACTCAGGAGGTTGAGGCAGGAAAATCGCTTGAACCCGGAGGCAGAGGTTGCAGTGAGCCGAGATCGAGCCACTGCACTCCAGCCTGGGCAAGTATTCAAAAAAGAGAATACTAAGAATCAGATCCTAACTTGAAGTCATGGTGCTAATTAATTATGAATAGATTTCTTTTTGGTAAAATATAGCTAATCATGTCATTCAGTTGCATAATAAAAGCAATATACAGGATAGTGAATCATGGAAAAGATTATTAAATATACGTGTCACTTAATTTTGTTATGCAGATAGTAGTTGCCATCTATCTATTTTGCAAGATAAGGAAAGTCTGTTTGACTTTTTAAATTGCATGAAACCAGAACTTAGTACTTAGTGAAGAACTTAGTTTTATAGGAAAAGAGGAAAATAAATCTCATTTTAAAAAATAATTAGTCAGCTGGACATAAACATATACATTTATGTACAGCAGATTTTGCTTAATCACAAATGTTTATCTCTAACAATTGTGAGATATTTTAGTGCTTTATAGAGAGACATATATCATGGGTTGTTTTATACCAGTCATTTAGGTTACCTATTTAAGAAGTTTCATATCACAAATCTGCAGAATTAATGTTGCTAGATAGAGAAATACCACTAGCTCTTCAAATATTTGGGGGCTTTCTGTTTCAAAATGACTCCAAAATAAATTTTCGGAAACTCTGTCAAAAAAATCATAAACCTCTTGGTTTAAACTTAACCAAAAAATTTATGGACAATTTAGCACTGCTTGTTTAAATCACTAGTTGAAAGTAACAGATTGCAATTTCAAAAAATGTCATTTACTTCACAAATATTCGTTGTTTGCCAATGTGCTGAGGCCTTCATATGGTCCTGGGTGTTAGTCCATGCCAAACAAAAATGTAGATTAATTGGTGAGAGAGACTTTTTTCTTTGTAGTGGAGATACAAGGTGCAACAGGGATGTAAAGGTGGATCATTAGCCTCCTGACAATGTAACACCCAGTGGGTTCTCCTTGCCCGCTGCCTAGACAGAGTCGATTTGTTAAGAGAGGAGAATTACAGTAGAGAAAGATTTTAGCGGGCTATATGGGAGACCAGAATTTTATTATTACTCAAATCAGTCTCTCTGAAAACTCAGGGATAGGGGTTTTTAAGGATAATTTGGTGGGTAGAAAGTGGGGAGTGCTATTGGTCGGGTCAGAGATGAAATTATAAAGAGTCAAAAGCTGTCCTCTTGTGCTGAGTCAGTTCCTGGGTGAGACCAGATAAGCCAGTTTATTGACCTGGGTCATGCCAGCTGATCCATTGAGTGCAGAGTCTCCAAAATATTTCAAGCACTGATACTAGATTTTACAACAGTGATGGTATCCCCAGGAACAATTTAGGGAGAATTTTGCAGCCTTCCGTTGCATGACTCCTAAACCATAATTTCTAATATTATGTTGAATTTGTTAGTCCTACAAAGGCAGTCTAGTCCCAGGCAAGAAGAGGGCTTGTTTTGGGCAAGGGCTGTTATCATCTTTCTTTCAAAGTTCCTCCCTAAGTTAGTTCAGCATATGCCCAGGAATTAACAAGGACAGCTTGGAGGTTAGAAGCAAGATGGTGTCAGTTACATCAGATCTCTTTCACCCTCACAATTTTCTCAGTTATAATTTTTGCAAAGGTCATTTCAAAAATGCTTCAGGACATGTAGGAGAAAGGAAAAGAGATGAGGGGACTTTTGGTTGGGTCTTTTAAGATAAATGTTTTCCAGATAAAAGTATTATGGGAAGAAATTTCAGAATAAGCAAATAACATGTGGAGAATGATGAAGGCAGCAGATAACACTCATGATGTATTTGGGGGAACTGTACACTGTCCTGAAGTGTTTTCTGTTGAAAGTTTGCTCTACTTCCAGTACTCACAGAGAAACCAAATTTTCTTTATGTGTGAAAATAGACAAGGAAATGGTCTTCAGTTAGCTATTGAAGAGGATGACTTCATATTTATTATGTAGTTGATTCTAGTGATGAAGTGAGTCTGGAAAACGTTATGAAGACAAAACTAAAATAGTCATGATAGTGTTAGATTTTTAAAAAAGACGGTAGGGAAGGAGCAGGCACCTTCAAGGGAAGGCTGAGTGTGGCTTTGGTATCTATCTAGAGACCGTGGGTCATGAGTGAATGAATAGGGAGGATAGTGTTTTCAGGTGAGATTTGTGTTTCTTTCAAAGCAAAAGCAGAGTGAAGTTTAGTCGAGTGACAGTGGAACAAGGATTTCATAGGACAGGGTAGAAAGGACTAAATGCAGAGAGAAACACATAAGGGATGGTAGTGGGTACAAGGCAGAGATTGTATAGTGTCATCCTGGCAGCTTAGGTGATGCCAGAACCTGACAAGGATGGAAAGTCTGGATGTCGGGTAGGCATATGGTGCCTGAGAGTTTCACAACATCCACCCTGCTTAGAGTGTCTCAGCGAATGTCAACTGTGTCATTCATAGTCACCAGGGCTGTGTCTTCTATTCCTGGCAATTGAAGTTCTCCATGCCTCCCACTTACTTGCTCTTTCTGTCGTCTCCCTGCCCAGCTTTGCCCTGCAGAACCCTCACAACTCACAGGATCTGGGCTAGTCCAGGGCTTCTATTTTACTTTCAAAGATTTTTTTTTGAAGAAGGAAGATTGAGAAAGAACAAAAAATGAGTAGCCTCACTATTCCTGCATCGTTTTTGCTTCGAATCCTAGAAAGTTTAAAGCCAAGTTTGTTTCCCAGCTCGACAATTCTATAAGAGCTTGTGTTTTGCATTTCTTTGTGCAAGTCCTAACCAGACCCTTATTTAGTTACCTATGATTATTTTTGCCTTTTTAAAAATTTTCTCATTGTTCAATTTTAGACTCTGGTATTGGAATTATTTTTAAAAGCTCCGTGAAACACTTTTTGGAATGTGTTGAAAATGAATAAGTAAAATAATCAAAACCTTTCTATTTATGAGTCCTTGGGTATAATTTTCCCAGTTCTCTGCTTTGGAGCACATTCCTGATTCTTTGTCAGTGGGTCAATTTCATATGCTCTTTAGTTTGGTGCTTTTTCTTAGTAGCTCTTAGCACCCACATAGCTTTCAATAAAAGTCCCCCATCTTACTAGAAACAAGTAACCTTTTTGTTTCTTTCCAGTTTTCTCAAGAATCCCCACAATTTTTTTTCTCCAGAAATTATCACTGTTTCCCATATACCAAAAAGAATACCTCACCACAAATCTGTTTTATTCCTAAGAATAAGTCTTGGTCTCTATCCCCTCTCTCTGGTGACATTGACATTTCTGTTTTCATTTTTTCGTGATTTGGATGGCCTGCTTTCTAATCTCTAGAGTGGAGGTAAAGGAGGCACAGAATCATCTCTCTGTAGGAGTTACTTTCTCTTAACAAAGGTTATTTTTCAAATTATAAGTAGCACATGAAATCCAGGTATAACAAGATTATAACTGAGAAATAAATCTGTTTTCATGTATGTTATCTGATCAATGAAATGCATTTTGCACTATAGAAGTTCTACAGTGTTTGAGGATGAAACTTAGTAGTGATAGTCAAGTTCCGAATGGTTAATAGAAAATGTCAAAGGTGTAACAATACTTTGAGGATCCTTGATCTTTCTTTTGTGTTAAAATGATGTGATGTGGTTATTGCCCTGTATTTTGTTTCATTACTCAATGGCTCTTTGGTGCTTTGACCTCATCTGTACCCCAGCCTTCATTAGGATTCCTGACCACTGTTTGTCAGGGCAGCACACACAGAGCCAACTAGACTCTTGGCCTGGCTCTGAACCTGGGCTTTTTTTTTTTTGGCTTTGATTCAACATGTCACCATATATTGCTTGTTCAAATTGGCAGCAAAGGTTATTAGAATCAGCATTTCTCCCTACTAAGGATTCTTAACCTACAGTTGAGCTTCTGGCTTTGTCATTCCCTGCTTAAGCTTGTCTTAACTTTCGCTTTTTGTTATTTGAGGCCTTGACTATCAGTCTGTATTGCTCTAGCACTTTGCATTCTAGATAATTTCACAAATTCTCGTGGGTCATGTAGGGAGTAGAAAACACAGTCCTAGAGTTTTTGAAGCCTTTGCAGTCCAATTCCAACCTGGTTCATCTGGAAAACCTGGTCAATAAGCTGTAGCGATTTTGGCATACTCAAAATTCAAAATGAGCCTTCTGGGCTTTGTTAACCTAACTCTGACTTGTAGTTTGTTGTAAATGTCAAAACTCTAGTTTTCTGGGTTTTTCTTTATTTATTTTTATTTTTATTTTTGAGACGGAGTTTCGCTCTTGTTGCCCAGGCTGGAGTGCAATGGCGCGATCTCGGCTCACTGCAATCTATGCCTCCAGGGTTTAAGCAATTCTCCTGCCTCAGCCTCCTGAATAGCTGGGACTACAGGTGTGCACCACCACACTCAGCTAATTTTGGTTTTTTTTTGTATTTTTAGTAGAGACGGGGTTTCACCATGTTGACCAGGATGGTCTCGATCTCTTGACCTCGTGATCCGCCTGTCTCACCTCCCAAAGTGCTGGGATTGCAGGTGTGAGCCACAGTGCCTGGCTACTCTAGTTTTCTAAATCAAATATTTATTTATGGCTCATATGCTCCATTTAACCAATCTTTTGATATTTATATGGCCACATGTAATTTTTATAGACTTATCTATTTAAGTCAGTTGTCTTGACACATACTTTTTAAATATTATGAAAAGAATGTACACATAGAAAGCTATTTATTATATATATTTTGAGATAGGGTCTAACTCTGTCACCTAGGCTGGAATGCAGTAGTGCGATCACAGCTCACTGTAGCCTTGACCTCTCTGGCTCAGGTGATTTTCCTACCTAAGCCTCCCAAAGTGCTGAGATTACAGGCATAAACCAACATGACTGGTTGAAATCTATTTAATTTTAGACCAAGTATAGTTGCTTTGGAAATGTAAAGGCTTTGTTTAGTAGTGAAACTCTTGACCACTTGTATTTTTAGAAATGACTGAAGATAGTAGAATTTCAACAGAATGAAAGTAGATCATATCAAAAAAACTATACTGTGAAATTTGCACCATGGAAGTCACTAAAATATTTATTGTTTATACAACACTTTTTTCACCACTGAATAGTCTTTGAAATATTACTCACTAAAAATGTCTCCCCAGTGAAGGATTATTCTAAAGTGCAGTTGGCTTTTTTTCTCCTCTCTTCAGTCAAGGAGGATCTATAAAATAGTAAATATTCAAATATTCTTCTTGTAAAGTATTATATATTTGCCTGTGTCAGGCAAGTATAGGACTCTGTTGGCAGAAGTCAGCTTCTGCTTATTAAGTAATATTGCTATGGCTTGTAAAATTGGGAAGAAGCATATCTGAAGCTGCAGTGTTCCTTTGATATATCACTGACTGCTATACCTTTCAGAATTATTGAGGATGTACTTAAGTCTGAATCAGGATATAATGTCAGAGAAAATAAATATCTACTTTTTGGCAGCAGTTTAAAATATATTGAATTTTAGAAATTTTCAAAGTCACACATATGTTCTTTGATTTATTCCCTTTTATTAATATATAACCAGCATGCAGTGTTCACATTGACCTTTTGAGGTTTGGATTATCACTCTGGGTAATTTTTTTGTAGTCTTATGCCAATTTTGTCCAATTATAATTTTGCCAAGTAATGAATAATGTGAGAGTGTCTGTTTTTCTTATATAAGAATAATGTCACCAAGACATTTACTTAAATATATCTCAGCTCTTCATTTTAATCTGACATGTCTGTGGCTAAATATTAAGGATACCTTTTCAAAAATAATATCCCTGAATACTCAGGAAAAATGCAATTAAATATTAATGGCATGTACTAAATTATAATTGTTATTGACTTTTTTATTTCAAATTATTAAATTACATTTCTATCACCCTCCTAAATCCTCAGACTTTTCTCAGTTTTATGGCTGTTGAGCTATTGGGGAATTATTGATAGTGGAGTCCTTTTGCCTAAGTAGGAGTGAGTCTGAGGGAGAGAGGAGAAATTTTTATAGAAGACTTCCTTCATATCATTAACTTAGACTGATCTCCAGTCTGAGAATATTCTCATAATCGTAGTTCTGCAAATAACCAAGCATGTGCTATTGGACAAATTCTATGAGTCTTTTTGGCTTTCCTATATTGGCTCTCCAAAAAGGGATTATATCCATGCAATCCCTTTTGGGAGCGCTATTCAGGAAGGCCCATATTGCATTCTAAGAACGTCTCATTATGTATTGTTTCATAAAACCCACTAAAAATCTTGGCAAACTGATATACTGGGCAACCTTGTTGGCTGGCAGCAACTGTCTCAATGCAAACATGATGATCACAAAAATTCCAAACAAAGTTTTATTATTGCATACAAATTGGAGGAGTTTTGCAATGAACACATTAACAAATCCAAGTTACAGCTTTCCAGACTTATTTCTTGTCTCTTCATCTCCGTATATCCACTATACTTTGGCCTCCCCAGATAACAGCTAGTCCTGGAACACACCATGTTCTCCTTTGCCTTTGTGTGTTTGCCTGGAATATCCATACATCCTGTGACTGTCTGATAAATATATACTCAGTTCTCCTGACTCAACTCAAACACCAATTATTCTGTGAAGTTTCCTAAATTTCCCTTTCCCAAGCACAGAATGGTTTTGGTCTTCCTTTTTTTTTTTTTTTTTTTTAATCACCTTATACTTATACCTTTTGCAGTATTTAGTAGATTGTATTAAGATTTACTGGCTTGTTTACACATGCAATTCATATATTCTCAGGTCTTTCCAGCCTAGAGAGTAAAATATAGGTTTATAATAACTGGACGTAAAGTCATTGTCTGGATTCACTCTCAAGAGCTAGTAGTCCTGAGGTTGTCTCACATGAAACCTATTAAGAAACTTAACAGGTTTGATGCGAGACAACTCCATGACTACCAACTCTTGGCAATGAAAGTAGTCCTGTTAGCTTCCAAGTGATAGACAACATTTTTCTCTTCTACAGCATGTTTCTCTGATGGCCCTTGGAAGCCACTAAAGCCAGATACTCTGTGCTGCAACTGTTTCTCTCCACATGGAAACCTGTCTGGTGTTCCGTTTAAATGGCCATGCTCATTTTGTACACCAGTGTCCTCCCATTGCCTGATGGGGAAAGTACTTTCACTCTCTCTAGTACTCTGTTTTGTTCCACCGTCACAAAAAAAAAGCCCTGTTTTGTGTTCTCAATATCTTACATAAGGTTTTATAAAGCAACTGGTATTCCTCCTCTCCTGCCACAGAAATACAAACAAAGCACACTGAGAAAAGATATTCTTTTATTTCAAGGTGACAACATTTAATTACAGGTGGTTGCTTGTGCATCTAATATGCATGTACTGTCTTAAAGGAGACTTAGGAGTTCATGGGCAACGTGACTAAAGAAGCAAAAAATGAGTAAGACAAGCTTTGACTGAGCTAACCTTTACTTACCTAGGAAATCATCTATCTCAAATCCTAAGGGACACATCTTTTTGAGACTGTCCATTCAGCACATATATATATGTATATGCATATACATAGTATATAATTGTTGCAATGCGTTTACTGTATAATATATTCTCCTTTACTGTTCCAAAAGCTAAAGTACCATTTTTATATGTACTAACTGATATCTTATAGATTCCAAAGGTACTTTATATTAAGTATTTTTCATAACATCAAATTTCTAAAACAGAATACTCTTCTTTTTGGGGATAAAATCCCAAATATCAATTCATTACCTTTCTCTTAGAGTCCCATGATCAGAGTCCCTGGATGGAGGACATTTTTAACTTCACACATTAATACTCTTGAGAGAATATTTTCTACTCTCATGAAACAGAGAAAACATTTCCTGCAAAAAATATAATTGTTATAGCCTTTGCATGAAACTGACACTATTTTAGGTATAAAATGTTATTAGTGAATTAGTAATGCTGTTTTAATGAAAAACATAATAATTATTTTACCAGTGATGTAATTTAATTGCTTTTAAGGATATTATTGTATTTGCAATATGTTATAGAAATATCATTTCTTTTTCAGAGTTTTTTGATTGACGTGAATGACAGTCTTCAAAAAAAAGATATGATAACACTTCAGATTTTTAAAGAAAAATCATTTCTCTTATAGTATGTGTTCAAGGTTAGATTGAATAAGTATTGTTTTATAACTGAAAGGGAGAAGAGAAAAAGAGAGAGAGAGAGAGAGTGATTAAGATTCTTGCCAAGTAATTACATTAAATATTCTCTCTGGGGGGAAAAAGTGTCAAAAAAAAAGTAGAGAAATTGTGGAAATTGATAGAATAAATTAAATTCTGGTAAAATCATTTTTCCACATCATTAGAACATTCATTTTCACATGTCAGAAGCAGATGAAATAATTTTCCTACAGATACTGCTTCAAGAATAAGGCACTCACAGAGCACTAGAACAATGAAGGATATACAAAATCCCAAAGGTGTACATTAAGATTAAATTTGCACATTGAACAGAAAAAAAATTGCACTTTAAGATCGAACTTTTGAGTTGTTTTTGCATGGATTTAAGATAAGTATACATGACGAAATATTGTAAAGTATAGACAGCAATATCTGCCAGCCATATTTATTAAGATTGAATGCATGTGGAGCATTAAGATACCATATGATACAATTTGTTTATGTTGAATTTTAAGAAATGTCAAGGCAGATTAGAACATTAGGACAAGTCACCTACCTTAGTCTTCTACTAGTAACGTTACCATGATTGTTATTTGTTCTCTCTCATCATTAGCAACCTTCATTTCTTTGACATTTGCAGGCATCCACTACCTTGAAAAACCTTTTGTTTTTTCTTTTTCTTTCTCTTTCTTCCTTCTGTTCCCCACTCACTCTCCCTCCTTCTTCTCTCTTGGCACATGTGTGTGCTCTGTCTCTCTCTCTCTCCATCTCCAGTTATCTAGATGTTTTCTTTAATGCCAAAATTAATGCAACTTGTAAATACATTCTTTCATTTTAAGCTTTAAACACCTGATCTTTTCTGCCTTGTATTTCACCATTGAATTGTATTTAGAATTTTGTGAAGTCTAGTTTGGTACAGTGGGCTCTTCCCTATTTAAGACCTTAAGTCCTGGCATCTCCAGGTTAAGTGGAATCACTTGCTCTGAACAGGATGCTTCTCTTTACTATGTGATCATAGGCCTATAGTGGCTGTGCTAGGAAACAACATTGACTTCAGTTCCATGGCTCATTAAAACACTGTACAGAGTTTCCAAAAAGGATGCTAACGTAAATGTGTGTCTTAGACTGTTTAAAGGGCCTTGTAATTACAGTCAATTAGAAAGTGTATTATATACTGAGTAAAACTACAGGAAAGTGGGATTTTGTGCATGTAACCTGACATAATATAGTTACTTACCTTATATATAGACTTTAATGAAAACTAAATCACGCCAGCAGCCTTTTCATATAAATGGGTCTTGACAGGACTATTCTTGGCTCCTGAGAAGGGGTTTCCTCAAGAGAATTTATTAAAGGGGAAATAGTGTTTGGATTTTCTGACTTTCATGATTGTCTGCAAAAAGTGCCTGGCTTAATTTTATGTCATGGGTGTTGGAATGTTGTGGGTATTTGTAAAGCCCATCTACTATGATAGCCATGGAAAGTGAACCATGACCGCCTAATCAGCTCTAGTTTGTCCTGGTGGTTCAAGAACCTAGTCCTAAGCCCAAAGCCAAAATGAGATGCTTGGGAGACAGAAATAGGGAGACAGTTGGTGGAGAGGACATTTTTAGTATTGGCAGCCTATTTGTGGAACTGTCTTTGGTGAACCAACACATCTCTAGTAAAAGTAATTAGTACGAAAGGTGCTTTTTAAAAAGGTGACCTCGACTTCTAAATAACACACAGGTAATTTGTTAAAGAGGCTTAAATTATGTACTTGCTGAAAATGGTTTCATGTCAAATAGAAGCGTTTGATTCTAGAAGTTTCCATCTTTTTATTTTTCATGGTTATTTAGAGACAAATAGCCAGCTATAAACAAAGATTCGGGTTGTTTAGCAATGGATATTTTAGAGGGAGAAGTAAATACCTTTTTAATTTGGAAGCAAAGTTAAAACAAATGATCGTGTTAGCCCAAGTGCTTTCCTTGGGGGATATGATAGGTAAGAGTGGGCAATAGGATTTGGCATGGTGTAGGTAATTTTGGAATGCAGTGTAACTAAGAAATATTTTGACTTGCTTTCCTATTGATTTCTTGGCTGGGGTTCCTGGCACAAAATGAGGAACTCAAATTAATACAAATATGTGAAGTTTTAGTATTTTATGCTAAAAAGACACTTTAAAATTAGTCTAAAAATAATCAAGTCTAGTTTGAATCCACTGGCTAAGATTTGTAACTAGATTCATGCACAGTGATGTTATAGCTCTAAATCACAAGTCAAAGTGGATGAAGGGTATGGCTAGCTAAAACTGGCCAGCTTGTCCATTGCTGAAAATGAAATGGAATAGGTAGAAGAGAAGCCAGGTCTTCACTAAAAGTTACCATTTATTTCTAAATTTAATTGCTAAAGTCTCTAATGTCTAGATAACACCATAAGGTATCTATTTTTTTTTTTAACGTTTTGACACAGAGAGTACTATTGAAGGGTATACCGCTCTGTCATTTCCCACATGCCTGACTGAAAGGCAATTCTCTCTTGGTAAATGAGGATGATCATTAGTATTTCCCGAGTAAGCATTGAATCTCATATAAATAACCTGAAAAATTCTCCGGTAAGAGAGTACTCTTTGCTAGATAAGGGCTTGTCAACTTTTCATCTTATAGATCTTAATCCTGCATATGGGTTTGAGGTGTTGATGGTCCCATAGAACAGATTGCCTATGGTTAAATGCATGCCAACCACATGCGACCCCTGTAATGGTATTTATTTTAATTGGCACTTCTCAATCTTACTGCACAACAACTACATTGGAATACCTGCATTACTACTGTATAACAAAATTCAGAATTAATATGATCTACCCATACATACCTTAAAAACTCTAGTGGTATAAATGGAACATTAAAAAGGAAATAAGCTATTATAAAATAATGTGCTTAACAATAGGTAAATATCCATGCAAGACTTTACCAGAGAACAAACAAGTACCCTCATTATTTCCAAGAAATTTTAGGGGACTGTGCTAATCTCATTAGGATCCCTCCTTTGAAGAAAGTGTACTAAGTATCTTGTTAAGCTTTTGGGTTCTGGATAGATGTTTTCCTGACTTGCCAAAGCAGCAGGACCCTTTCCTTCAAAGAAATCATATGCAGGTGTATAATATATAAACCCACATAAAACAGATAAAATCCCTCCTGCACTTCCTGTAAGTTGTAATGGCTTCTTTCTGAGAAATTTCCGGTCTAGGGTTCTGAATAGCTAACTGTGTCAGTGATATCTTGAGAGCCAAAAATAAGTTGAAGTAGATGAAAGGAAATCTGTTTTTATTAGTAAGGAAATGACTTTTCCTTAAACTTTCTTTTCCTTTTTTACCTTAGAACAATAGAACAATTTCCCCAGTCTTACTACTGAAAGGAAATTTTTTAGAATTAGAGAAGATAAATTAATGTCTCTTGGAAAGATGATTCAGTAATGTTTTATGTAATTAATTCTTTATTGTACAACTAAAGAAAAAAAAAGACACTACAACAAATGTTTGAGTAGATAAGACATTCAACTTACTAAATGCTCCAACGATGGTCTAACTTCAGATCAGCTACTCACGTTTAAAATGAAGCCATTTGAGGACAGTTTTTCTAGCATTTCTTCCAGTTCAAGATACAGATGAAAAATTTATCTTGTGAATGGATTTATGATATAAACAGTTTTTCTCTCACTAACCCCTTCTATATCCTCTTATGTTGAGTGTCAAATCTGTCTTCTAATTAGTCTTCTTTCCTGGAGCTGTGTATCATACATAGAATCATAGTCTTTTAGAGCTAAAATAAACCTAAGGGACACCTAATTCAAAACCTAAATTTTTTAAAATAAGTAAATGAGGCCAAGAGGTGCAAAGTGATTTTCCTAAGATCACACACACTTGGTTGTCTAATGGGAACAGAGGATGACACCATCTAATAAACCCCCTCCCAGGAGGAGCTTGAATGTTTATTACTACTTGAGTATTATCAGGTATCATGAAGTAAATATTTATTCTAGAGAAATAGAATTTGTTTGTTAACTGGCAGGAACCAGGCTTGTTGCAGGACTAAAGGTCTGATATGGTTGACCTTGCTGGACTGACTCAATTTTTATTATATCTCTAATGGCCAGTTATTAGGCCTGTGGGTTTAATGTGGCAGCCTATCATCATAGTATTCTAATAAATAGTGTCATGACGGTCTACCTTCATGTTTGTATTTCTCTGAAAGGAAAAATTTATATTGTCACCATTAATTGGTCTTAACATGACAAGACTCTTTCCTCATATGCTCTACACCTTTAAGTGGTATATATTTTTTAAAGTTTAATACCAAACTCAATGTAAACACTCAGCTTTTGCTTAGGAGTGAAAATCTTAAATGGCTGGGGAAATGCTAAGTCTGCATAGGCCTAGACTGTACCTCAGACTTACTCAGAGGGGAACTCTAGAGGTGGGATGCCTGCAGGTACACCTTCAGACAGAA
>PVKP010015560.1:16516-50232 GCA_004027715.1 Plecturocebus donacophilus | reverse complement strand
AGGGCCCTAACCAATACCAGACCAGCCCCCACCCCAGTCCTTTTCCTCACCACGACCACGCCACCAGTTTACTCACCATCAGAGAAACAGGCTATCATACAAAAAGGGGGTACTGAGTCAGATCAGGGCTGGACTTTCCTAAATAACAAAATCGTCCTTCCCCGGGAACAGGCCTCACAAATAATCGCTGAAATACATCAATCCCTACATATAGGGCCCAAGGCGCTATGCCATTTTGTACAGCCCCTTTTCTTCTTACCAGGTTTACAACAAACTATTGAGCAGGTGCACAAGGCCTGTGTCACCTGCTCTCAGGTGTCGTCTCAGGGTAGCCTAAGGCCACAGTATCCCACCCACCAAATGCGTGGCAACTTACCAGCCCAGGACTGGCAAATTGATTTTACTCACATGCCCTCTCATAAAAAACTCCACTATCTCCTAACCTTTGTAGATACCTTCTCTGGATGGATTGAAGGCTTTCCTACCTCCAAGGAAACCACGGACACGGTAGCCTCCCTCTTAATTCAAGAAATCATCCCTCGCTTTGGCCTACCTGTAACCATCCAGTCGGACAACGGCCCAGCATTTACTGCTCGAGTAGTCCAGCTGGTTACTGAGTCTCTTAACATCTCCTGGAAGTTGCATATCCCCTACCACCCTCAGTCGTCGGGTAAGGTCGAGCGGGCTCATGGCATCCTCAAAAGCCATCTAACCAAACTCATCATAGAGGTAAAACTCTCTTGGCCTACACTCCTACCTCTTGCTCTGGCCCGAGTCTGGGCGGCCCCACGGGAGCCAACAGGTCTCAGCCCTTTTGAGTTGTTGTACAGCAGGCCTTTTCTGGTGTCACATAACCTTCCGGTACAACCACCTCCTTTGGCCTCTTACCTTCCCTACCTCTCTCTCCTCCACCATTTACTCAGGGAACACGCGGACCGCACTCTCCCTGCAGTTCCGCACTTGGAGGACTCCCGTCCAGCAGTACCCCTCCAACCGGGAGACAGTGTTCTCCTCCAGGAACTTAAGCCAGGGTCACTGCAGCCCAGGTGGTCAGGACCCCACACTGTTATTTTAACCACCCCCACTGCTGCTAAACTCCTAGGTCATGCCCCGTGGTACCATGTGTCCCACCTCAAGCTGGCCCCCCCAAAATAACCAGTGGAGGTCCGAACCTTTGGGCCCCACCTGCCTTTGCCTCACTCGCAGCCCCTGCCCATCAACCCCCAACCCTCCGAGTCCTCCTCCTAATAGTTCTCCTGGTGTTTCCCCTTAAGGCCAACCCTTATTATGTCTGGTGATTCTACCTTCAGGAATCCTGGACAGAGGGCTCCATCACTAAAACCCAGATCCTTGCTCAAACAGACTGCCAGCCAGCAGGTTGCCAGTCAGCCATAAAATTTGAGTTTCCAAAGTCCAAATCTGACACTATCAATAACTCCCCAAATAACTTTGGCCTCTGCTTTCTGTATGACCAAATAAAGGAGGACTGTCATAAGTGGAATGCTACCTATGGTGGGTGCCCGTATGCTTCTTGTGTGATGCACAGGACCTTCAGGACAGACACCTCCCCAAAGAGTAACATGCTCTCCGCCGACAATCAAGGTAAAGTGTCCCTTATCATCCATGATCCCTGGAACAACCGTTGGGAAAAAGGAACTGCAGGTAAAATATATACCTGGTTTCAAGACAGCCACCCCAGTGGCACATGGTTCATATTCCGGTCTTATACCCGCGTTGTACCGGTAGAAATAGACCAACTTAACTTCCTAGGCAAAACCATCCTACAAAATGAGGTCACCTTAACTAACCAACTCAAACCCCCAGCCTCCAGCTCAGCTCCTCAACCTTTTTCTTAGCTAACCTTAGTACAGCAAAGTGCTAACATGTTAAGCCTAACCGAACCCAAAAACTTCACAAATTGCTTTCTATGTGCTTCTCTTAGCCAACCCCCCTTAGCTGCAGTCCCCCTCAGGGCCGGATTCAACCTGTCACAAACACCCATGGGACCGGACACCACCTTAACAGGAATCCCCCTGTTCAAAATACACTCCCACTCTCTCTCTCTATGTTATGGGGTAACTAGCAAACCTAGCCTTACATGCAACACCACGGTAGATATAAAATCTTCCCCTTATGCACCTCTGGGAGGATACTTTTGGTGTAATGGAACCCTAACCAAAGTTATTAAAACATCTCTCCCATTCCCTTGTGTGCCTGTCACCCTCGTCCCACAATTGGAGGTGTACGGACAAGCTGAATTCTTGTCTCTTATTGCCCCATCCCACAATCACTGGAATAAGTGGGCAGTGTTCCTCCCCATTGTAATAAGTCTCTCGTTAGCAACTTCTTTAGCAGCAGCAGGGATAGGCAGCGGGGCCATGGGCTACAGCGTCACTTCGGCCACTCAACTGGAAGATAAGCTCCGGGTGGCTATTGAAGCATCAGCCGCCTCTCTGGCCTCCCTCCAATGGCAAATAACATCACTAGCCCAGGTAACTCTCCAAAATCAGCGGGCTCTAGACCTGCTAACAGCAGAAAAAGGGTTTTTTCTCCTGTTTCTCCAGGAGCAGTGCTGCTATTACATCAATGAAACGGGCCTAGTAGAAGAAAATGTTAACATTCTACCATCTCCAAGAAAACCTCCGAAAATTACAAAATGCACCAGGCTCTTCCTTTAATTGGTGGCAATCTCCCATAATCACCTGGCTGATCCCTGTTATCACCCCCCTCATCGTAATATGTCTTTTACTAATGCTAGCCCCGTTCATCCTTAGGTTCTTACAGGCTCGCATAAAGGAAATCTCCAGGGTGACTGTAAATCAGATGCTGCTTCACCTCTACGTCTGGCTCCCAACTGAGGTACCGGCCAACTGACCCCCACTCTGCCCCCATTCAGCAGGAAGTAGTCAGAGAGAAGCAGGGCCCTATATCATCAAAAAGGTCGAGATGTAAGGCCAATAGCCTCGCTGGGAGCCGAATGAGCAGCACCCACCCCCTCCGCACCTGATAACACTATTATCAGCAGGCCAACATTTGTGTTGTCAGGCCGGACATCCTACTTAGCACCTGCCTCCTCCATGTGGGCTCCCCACACCCACTGCTACATTCCAACCCCAGCCCCACACTCAGTGCTAAATCATGTTCTCAGCCCTGCCAAAATTCGAAGATCCTGCCAAGGGCCTGACCAATGGCAGTTCGCCAAGTCCGGGTCCAGTCTCTCTATGGCCAATACAATTGCCCATGCTTTGTTTCCCCTCTAATCAATCTATTGCCTTTGCCTGCCCACCTGTTGATAGCCCCACTGGGCTACCAATGGCGGCTTGCCAAGTCCAGGTCCAGTCTCTCTATGACCAATGCAGTTGCCTATGCTTTGTTTCCCCACTGACCAATCTATCGCCCTCACTCCCTATAAAACCCCATGCCCAAAATGGCCTGGTGTGACTTCTCTGGCCCCTCTTCCTCGGACCATAGAACCTTGCCTGGGAGCTGAATAAACTGGAATTTGACTTTTCTGATGTTGGTCTCAGTTTTCTCACTTTGATTTCGACAATACACCTTACAGTAGAGTCTTGCTCTGTTGCCAGGCTGGAGTGCAGTGGCATGACAGCTCACTGCAACCTCTGCATCCTTGGTTCAAGCAATTCTCCTTTCTCAGTCCCCTGAGTAGTTAGGACCATAGGCGCACACCACCACGCCCAGCTAATTTTTGTATTTTTAGTAGAGATGGGGTTTCACCACGTTGGCCAGGATGGTCTCAATGTCTTCACATTGTGATCCACCTACCTCAGCCTTCCAAAGTGCTGGGATTACAGACATGACCACCACATATGATGACATTGGACATATCTCCATTGGCCACATGATTACACATTAGAATGGCATCTTTAGTGACCAGAACTCCAGTGTTCTAGAAGGTATAGGAGGCACTCTTGGACTTGAGAAGAGAACATTGTTGTGTAGAAATTTCATTGATTGTGTTAAAATTATTCTCCCTGGGCCAGAGAACACATAGCATGGCCTTTAGAATGAGATGGGCTTTGATTGGATGCAAGGTCTCAACACTTACTAGCTAAGTCACATTAGACAAAGTGCTTCATTATTCTGGAACTCAGCTGTTTTGTTTTTTGAAATGGAGTTTTGCTCTTGTTGCCCATGCTGGAGTACAATAGCGTGATCTCAGCTCACTGCAACCTCCACCTTCCAGGTTTAAGTGATTCTCCTGCCTCAGCCTCTTGAGTAGCCAGAATTACAGGGATGCACCACCATGCCCGGACAATTTTGTATTTTTAGTAGATATGAGGTTTCTCCTTGTTGGTCAGGCTGGTCTCTAACTCCTGACCTCAGGTGATCCACCCACCTCAGCTTCCCAAAGTGCTGGGATTACAGGCATGAGTAATCATGCCCAGCCTAAATAACATGTTTTTAAAAGTCACATTGTCCTACAATATTCATTTCTCTTGCATATTTAGGAAATTGAGTTTTTTTCCTAAAACATGCTGACATATGGGAAATAGGATGCAAAATGTGCATGAATGTTTTAGACAGTTTGAGGTTTCCAAGAGATTTTGTGCTGGGCAGGCTGCTTGCTACAAGCTCCCAAAGCTCTGGGAGGAGACAGTATTCATCCTCCCTCAGCAGAGGCCATGAGGTGAGAAGCCTTGGGGAGCACCCAAGTCTTGGGCTTTTAGCATAGTGTTCACGTCTTTATAGTTTGAACCCATAGCACAGAGATGTCATAGGTCTCTGGCTTCCTGTGACCTTTGCTTTCCTTGCCAAAAGAAAATATGACCCTTCAACGCAAGAAACTTGAGGGCATGGGTTACCCCAGCCCTGGAATCTGCCCAGAGCTTGAGAAGGAAGGAACAATGGTCCTCCAGCTACCTCACAGAGCTGGCACAGGTGGTCACTTCCCTGTGTGGATCACCCAGCTGTGTTTGGCAAACTGAACCCCATCTGTGGGAATGAGGGGAGGAAAATACAAAAGTCTTTATGTGAGCCCTGAGAAGGCAGATGCAGCAGAAACATCCAGGAGGTAACTAGTCTTAGGTACCCAGTCTTGTACCTATGGTGGGGAGAGAGCATACAGGTGATCATGTGTACTTACACTCTAGGGTCACCAGATGGCACTATGACCTCATCTGTGGCTCTGAAAAGGAAGATTTGGAAGTTCATCACAGCTAGTGTTTAACAAGCCCCTACTATTTGCCAAATCACTCACCCCTGGCAACAACCTAAGGAGCTGGGGATTCTTATTATATATCTTTTATAGAGAAGGACATGGAGACATAAAGACATGAATTATCTTGCCCACATCACTCAGCTAATAAGTGGTGAGGCCAAATAGGACCTAACAGTGTGGCTGCAGAGCCCACATGCACTGATTGAACAAGCTTGTATTGAGCACCTGCCATGTACAAGGCCTTGTGTGATTAAATACAGTTAGGATTAATAATATAACAATGAAAAATCACTGACACTTTGTAGATGTAAGATTTTCTCTTTTGTAGGTTTCAGGCACAGAACTGTATATCCAATAATAGTGAAATTGATCCCACTAGTTATGACAGAAATGATGATACATTTAAATGAGTTGGGTGTTTTAGAATCCTTGACAGAAACTGAATGAGGAATGAAATTGTTTCCATTTCACACAAAAGGAAATTGAGGTGAAGAGGGGCATAAATTAATTTTGCATGGCATGAAGTAGAAATTCGAAGTATAGGAATTTGAACTTGCTTCTGACCTTTTCTGAGGCCCCCATGCTCTTGATCACTATAGACTCAAGCATCACCTTGTTTTTCCACTCATTTGAGAAACTTTTTTAAACATTTCATTATCTAATAGATTGGCACTCATCATGAGCTTCTACTCCTATTCTGCAGGTGGTGAAGCCCTCTATTGTCCTGACCCCACAGTTCCTGTCCCATGACCAGGGCCAGCTCACCAAGGAGCTGCAGCAGCACTTAAAGTCAGTGCCATCCCCCATGTGAGTACCTGAGGAAGGTGAGTGAGCATAGACAGATGGGGCCTGCCACCCTTGAACAGTTCCTGGGTCTCTGCTGCCCCATGTCTCACAGGGGGCCATGCTGGGGGAAGCATAGGCAGTCACAGTACTGGTTTTTTCCTCCTTTTTCCTTTCATGCAAGTGGCTTAGGGATGGGGTAGAGTACTTGACTTATCTGGATAAAAACAACTATCTTGGTCAGAAACTCAAAAAGAATAATTGCTGGCATGTTAACCTAAAGAAAAACAACCAGACAAGTGCCCAGAGGTACTTCAAAAGGCTATTTATTATCCTGCAAAATTTAGACAGAAGTTGTGGCTTATGCCTGTAATTCCAGCACTTTGGGAGGCCGAGTCGAGTGGATCACCTGAGGTCAAGAGTTCAAGACCAGCCTGATCAACATGGAGAAACCTCGTCCCTACTAAAAACACAAAATTAGCTGGGCAAGGTGGCACGTGGCTATAGTCTCAGCTACTTGGGAGGCTGAGTCAGGAGAATTGCTTGGACCTGGGAGTCAGAGGTTGAAGTGAGCCGAGATAGCACCACAGTACTCCACCCTGGGTGACAGAGGGAGACTCTGTCTTTAAAAAAAAAAAAAAAATTATTTTGTAAAATTTGAAAGAGAAATCAAAATCAGCAGCTTCTAAACTATTTTAACATGATTAATAATTAGAAATACATTTTATATTATATATATATAGTTTTATATTTTTGAATAAAATAATAAAATTACTTTTATTTTACAACATGTAATACTTTTATTCTTTTGTTTTGAATGCTCTGTGCAATCTGCAAAAATCCAATAGTAATAAATTATTCATTAAACATTATCATGTCATTTAAAATGATTTCATAAATGATAATTTGTTTTTGAGATTATATGTGTGTGTGTATATATGTATATTATCTTGGCTCACTGCAGCCCCCACCTCCCAGGTTCAAGTGTTTCTTTTGCCTCAGCCTCCCAAGTACCTAAGACTACAGGTGCATGCCACCATACTTGACTAATTTTTGTATTTTTAGTAAAGACAGGGGTTTTCCCATATTGGCCAGGCTGGTCTCAAATTCCTGATTTTGTGATCCACCCGCCTTGGTCACCCAAAGTTCTGGGAGTACAGGCGTGAGCCATCGTGATGGGACCAAGATAAAAAAATTTTAGCAATATACTACTGAGAGAAAAACACTGGATACAAAAGAATATTCATAGTTTTATCCTACCTGTTTAAATAAATATTGAAAGAATACATATACAAATATGTTTACATTTTTTTGGTAATACTTTGCTGTACTGTCTGAATATTGACAATCAATATGCATTGTGAAGTTACATGGCTAATACAAAGTACTCACTGTGTGTGCCAGGCCCTGGGCTCAATGCTCTACATGCATTTTTATTTCATTTCATTCCCTTCACAACCTGAAGTAGTATAACCAACCCATTTTACAGAGTTGAAACTGAGGCTCAGTGACTGGAAGTTAAATGCCCGAGGTTGCAGTTATTAAGAGACAGAGCTGGAACTGACAACCAGTTTATGTTCTGATGGTAGGCTAGTCTGCCTCAGAGCATGGAATAGATGGTGCGTGCCTGCTAGGATGGACCAGGTATCACTGTAGGTAATTACCAGCTCCCAAAAATGGAAATTTACAACACTGAAGGCTCTTTTTCTGCTCATGCTGTACTTCCTCAATGGTGCTCCTGGGCTCTGTGCTCCACATTCCCTCATCTGCCACCAAAATAAAGGAGCAGCCTCTATATGGGACCTATCAGCAGCTCTAAGAATTGAGGGAAAGTGTGGCCAGTCTCAATGGCTTCCAACTCTTTTGTCACAAGGTGACATAATTCACTTCCACTGGTCACCATACAATGTCAGCCTGTGTGGGAGACTGTGGAGGGTCAGAGGAGGAGAGTGCGGAATTGATGGGAAATGAGAGCAGGACAGAGTCACCTCAGATTTGCTTTATCCTCAACCAGGTGGAGTTTGTCCCAGAGATGTACAAAATCAGCAGCAGCATGATCAAACAGGGTAAACTTCAGAAAAAGCGGTTTCTTCAGATGTGATCAGTAGTCAACTCAGAAGTCAACTGGGTGTCATTGATTCAGTAAATCTCTGGCTGCCTCAGTTACCTTGTATGATAGTGGTGAAAATGGGAGCATTGAGAGAGTGGATTTGGAAGGCTGTCAGGAGTGTGAACATTCAATATTTTAGTTTCTTTAAGTTAAATCCAGGCAGTATCTTTCCTGCAAGTCTCCTGTTTCTTTCAGATTGCACAGGTGAGAGTGCTCAGATTAGGGCTGGAGGTCATGAAATATTGGCTCCAACACCAACAGTTCCCCTGTGTGGTGCATGCATTCTGAGCACTTTCCTGTGCTAAACATGGTCCCAAAACATCTTGGGGTCTGATTCTTCCTCCTTGTTCTAATGGCCCTGGGTGACTCAAGTGCCCATTCAATGACCAGGACTCAGAGGTCTTAGAGTGATGCTCTGAGGCCCCAGGTGCCAGCCACAGCCCTGTCAAAGTGTGAGGCAAGGGACAGGGCATCCTCTGTGGGGGCAGTGGTCAGCCAGGCTTGGTGACTCTACTTGGTGGACAGATGATCCTAGGCCTGCCACCTCGAATGGATCCACTGCCTCTGTGGTTGTCCTGCTGATGCTCCAGTGGCTGCCCCAGCATCCCAGCCTAGGCCCTGTGCCACTGAAGACAGGCTTGGCCCCTGGGGACCCTGGAGTCCTACAGGACTCACTCAGCTGTCCCCAGGACTCCCCAGATGCTCATTCTTATCAAGGACCTAGGAGCCCTACACTCTGGCCCTCTGTCATCAGCCATAAATGATGATATGCTGCTGTTATCATCATCACTGCCTTTAGTGGCCAAGGACCTTCCAAGGTGCCAGCTCTGGAAGAAAGATATCCTTGGGAGGTGATGACACTCGGGACACAGGTGCTCAACAGGTTGCTTCCTCCTATCCTCAGACAGTCCTTTACACAGCCATTGACACTCTGATTGTGTGGAAGAAAACCAGTCCAGGGTCACACAGCTGGTCTCAAATCTAAGGTACCTGGCTCTGCCTCCATGAGGGACCTGCCTGCAAAGGAGGTCAACCCTGGCTTTGGGGAGCCTTTCCTGGGCTGCATGAATCACCTCCCATGTTTGAGGCCCCAAATTCTGCTCACATCTCCTTCCTTGCCCTGTCTCTGCTTGGGCTATAATCAAGGTGACCCCAGTAACCCTTCATGGACATGATGGTACTTTCTGCCATTCACTTTTGGGCTAATCTGACTTCAACACCCAGTTACTCGGTCTCTCCTTTTACAACCAAGACAACCCAAATCTGCAGCGCTTTATGCAAGTGACAGCGTACGAACAGAATTGAATGCCATAGTTGTGTTATCCGTGTTGCATTTTTGTTTTCCTTGTGTCTCAGGGTTGTTTTTCTATTTATGGTAAAGGCATTGGCTTTCTATTTGTAGCATGAATAAAATATTTGCAGTTTACAATACCTTTATGTGATAGTAAATTGTAAGGAGATTTAAAGCAGTGGTTTTCAGCTGCAAGAGGCCTGAGTATATTTAAGCACACTCTGTGTGATCAGGCAGAAGCAGGTCTTTGGGAAGCTTAGCTGAGGATGAGTCCAGGAAAGATGATGGACAGTGGGGGTCTGACCTGGTTACCAGACCCCTGGGTCCTGCTCACCAACTTGGTACTCCCTAGCCATCGCTCATGATGCTGCCAAAGCCTCTGAGTATTCTGGCCAAATCCCCCAGGAGAGAGGCTGATGAACTTTGTCTCTTGAAATGCACAAATTCTTTGGACATCCCTGGGAGCTCAACCATGAGAATCAACTTGGTTTTCTCCCCCTCATTAGGGTTCAGAATTAAAAGTTCACCTTCACAGGCAGGAAGATAATATAGATAAGTGACAATATCACCCTGTTTCAGATGTTAACATGTCTAGGTGTGTTAGTGGTGATTTGAGACCACACAACATTGTGCTACACAGTGGAATTCCCAGGCCAGAGGGAGACATTTGATTGCCATGTTATGATCTTCTCACTGAGTGTAAAGGCAATCTTGTTTCACTTTGGATTCTTTCTTCTGTTGATATCTTATAAGGGCACTTTGAATTTCCAAGTATATAATAATTTTTGTTTAGCTTTTAATCATTGACTTCTAGCACAATTTTGTGATCAGTAACCTGCTGTGTGATTGAATTTGTCTGAAATATATTGAGATTTGCTTGATGAACAAAATAAGTTGGGTTAATTTTTGTAAATGTACTATGCATGCTTAAAACCAGTGTAGCTCCAACATTTGTTCCTGAGATACAAGATGATGGACAGATGGCTCCATGGATGTGATGGAGATGGTTTACTATTGGGACTTTCCGCATCCTTCTGATGTTTTGTTGCTTAGAATATGAATGGCTGAGAGGGGGCTGTGGAACTCCCACTCTGTGTGTGAGGTTCTTCCTGCCATCCTGCCATCATTTGTTTCTTATGTTTTGCAGCCAAGACTGACCATGAGACACCCTGGGAGCTCAGGAAGGAAGGAGCCACCGAGAAGCAGGCAGGGGACAGGGAGCTGGTGGGGAAGACAAGAAATCAGGTCTGTGAATGTTCCAGAGAGCCTTGGGAGGCACATGGGGGGCTGAGATGGGGTAGGGGCATTGGAGGACGTGGGTGCTCCATGGAATGTCCTGTGAGGTACCACATTCTGGGGCCAGGAATTGGTGGAGAGGAAGTATAAAGCCCCAGGTTTGCTCAGGCAGTGCCCAGACAGGAGAAGGTGTGGTGGAAACCAGAGCCCTGGTCTCCATCTAATTGCTCCTGAGCCTCCCATTTTCTTGCCCTGCGTGTCCTGTGGCTTCCCTGACTTTCTTCACTTGTAGCTGAACCTCCCACTCACCATTGAAGACTCAGTTTGAACCGGACCCTTTCCGAGACTCCTCCTCCAGGTGCCCAACAACCCCCTTTCCCCTCCCTTCCCTACCTTCCCCAACTCAGATCCCACCCCATCCCCATCCCCTTCCCTCCCTCAGCCCTAAGCCACCCCCACCTCTGTCCTGGCCACCTCAAGGCACCCTGAGAGCACCAGGACATGCGGGTGCCGTGGCTGCTGTTTTGGCTCCTCCTGGGGTTTACCAGCCATCAATCCACCCATGTGAGTGGACGCTGGACCTGTGGGGTTTCTTGTTATTGGGCTGTGTCACCTGGCAAATTACACAGTGCAGGCCTGTAATTTCAGTGCTTTGGGGGGTTAAGGTGGGCAGGTCACCTGAGTCCAGGAGTTTAAGACTAGCCTGGACATCAGAGACAAACCCCATCTCTACAAAAGATTCCAAAAAAGATTAGTTGGATGCCCACTGCACTCTTGTCTCAAACAGAATAAACCAAAACAAAGAGAAATGTCATTTGAGTTTTGTGTCATCTAGTTTGATGACCTTTTAGGAACTTCTGAGTCATCCATGTCTTCTGCTCTTGGGGGCTGCCTCTAGGGAGTCTGTGTCCAGTCAGTGTGATGGGAGCTGAGAAGTCCATCAGATGGAGAGGAAAGGGCTGCACCTGCTGGGAGGTTTGCAATATGGGAGTCACTAGGAGTGACAGGACCAGGAAGTGAATGAGGACTGTACTGTCCTTTGTTTTGTAAAATGTGTATGGTGCAGATCATTGATTGACCCAAAGGAGAAAGGGTCTTAAAGTCCTTATGTTATCCAAATATAAAGAAATGACAGCCCAGGTGTGGTGGCTCATGCCTGTAATTGGGACACTGAGGCTGGCAGATCAGTTGAGGTCAGGAGGTCCAGATCAGCCTGACCAATATGGTGAAACCCTGTTCCTACTAAAAATATACAAAATAGCCAGGCATGGTGGCAGGTGCCTGTATTACCAGCTACTCAGGAGGCTGATGCAAGAGAATGGCTTGAACCCAGGTGGTGGAGATTGCAGTGAGCCAAGATTGCACCACTGCACTCTAGCCTGGGCGACTGAGCAGGACACTCTCAAAAAAAAAAAAAAGAAAAGAAAAAAAAAATTTTTTTTGGTGTTTTTTTTTTGAGACAGTCTCCATCTTGTCTCCCAGGCTGAAGGCAATGGCAGGATCTCGGCTCACTGCAACCTCCACCTCCCTCCTTCAAGTGATTCTTCTGCCTCAGACTCCTGAGTAGCTGGGATTCCAGATGCCTGCCACAACACCTAATTTTTGTATTTTTGGTAGAGATGAGGTTTCACCATATTGGCCAGGCTGGTCTGGAACTACTGACCTCAGGTGATCCGCTAGCCTCAGCCTCCCAAAGTGCTGGGATTACAGACATAAGCCACCATCTTTTTGTGATTTTTTTAAGATCATCAGCTATTGTTAGTGTTAATGTACTTTATGTGTGGCCTAAGACAAGTTTCCTTCTTTTAATATTGCCCAGGGAAACCAAAAGAGTGGATATGCCTGCTTTACATCAAAAAGAAAAAGACACTAGGTTACCTTTGGAATTCCTAAAAATAGTACAAGGCATGCAAAAAACATGAGACTGGTAACTTCCAATCTTTTTTGAAGCAGTGGAATCCCCTGGTGATATCTGAGGGGTGTGGTTACCTCTTGGAGGTTGATGGTTTCTAAAGATTACCATTTTTTACTGAAATATTGTAAATGTCACTGATCTTTTCATTATTTCAACTATTAGTATTCCAAGCCATCAGTTTTCCATCTGATATTCTGGGCATGACTTTCTTGGCATTCTGTGGATGCTTATCACTGTTGCGTTTCTGGGAGTTTCTACAGTTGGCCTTCTCCTCCAAAAAATTAGCTTGTGTGAGAGTATACTAACTTCCTGTAGAGGTATACTTGTAGTCACACATAAGAAGAAATTATTTAAAACAATTCATGGTTCTGGACTTTATTATGAATATTGGGTTTTACCAAAAATATCAGGGAAATGACTTATTAGCATAAGAATTATAAAAATATCTGCCATTTCCATTATGAAAATTAAATAGTTTGGTGTTTGTTTAATAGAATGTCAACAGAACTTTGGGTCAAAAATAAGTTTGTTTGTTTTTAACCTTTGTGTTCTTTATCAGAAATGGAGTATGAAGTTTTGGCACTTAAGTGAGAAATTCTGCCTTTCTCCTAGCTGCAGTGCCTGTGTGCTGGTTTGTCATACTGTAGCCCCTGCCTGCTGCCCTGCACGCCCTTCCCTGCTTAGTCATCACTGCTACCAGCCCGCAATTGCTGGGGCTTTCTCCCAAGGCCTCGGGATGGTGGTGAACGTGGCACGGAGGAGCCGAACCTTCCCACCCTGTGGACTTGAGCTCCAGAAGGCTCCCTTGGCTGTGAGAGGGGCTTGAGCCCACTGGGGCCACACCCTTCACTCATCTCTGCCTGCACAACACTGTGCTCTGGGCTGACAGGGGGATAAAATGGTCCCATTAAGATGAAATGAAAAAAAGCACACCAAAGATTGGTACAGCATGGTCAGGGGGGCCTGCAGGATGACTGTTGATATTTTGGTCTACGGAGTTCCTGGCGTACTTCAGATGAAGACTCTAAGATGACAGAAGTTGATTTTTCTGGTGATCAAGGGCTCCTAGGGCCATGAGAGTGATGAAATGCAATCATTAAAGGACCTGGTTGCCCCCAAGTTTCCTGGCAGTGTGATACTGAGGAGATAAGTTTGTTTCTGGAGCTGTGCTTTAACATTGATGTTACACGTAAAGCTGTCCTCATTTGTGACTATGGACCCTATGGAGTTGGAAGAATATGGGAGGCAGAAGGCAAGATCCCTGTCATTTTAGGTGGAAATAGTGGCATGTTCTAGGTGGAGACTTTTGTTTTTTTGCTGATGCAAAAAATTATGGAGTGTGCTACTGAACTTAAGAAGTGATCAATAAAAGATTCTATAAGTAAAATAAATAAATAAATGGGAAATTCTGTCTAAACTTTTCTGCTTTCTAATTCTATTGTATGGCTGGAAGGAAAGCATTCACTTTCCTCTCTAAAGGTTCACTGCAGAAATGAACCAACAACAGACGGCTTAACAGGAGAAGAAAAACATAGAACAGGCATAAACATGGGAGCCAGCCGAAAAATCAGACTGCAAGAAGGGTCAGATGGTTGATGCCTAAAGAGTGCTGTCTTTTCAGGAGAGAGGGAGATAGATGGAGATGGAGGCAATGTAGAGGAGGAGTAAGTGATTTTTAGGGGAAATGAAAGAGCCCAAGGAACAGTCCTTTTGTTTCCCATTTGTCAGTGCAAATACTTAATACAAATCTTTCTCCCATGGACCCTATAGACTTGAAAACAGTAGCTATAGATTGGAGACAATTCTGATTCTGCTATTCCAGGGATCCCTGACCACCAGAATAATATGAAATTGCCATAATTTCTCAATTTTTAGTACCACACACACAAATTTCATCACACACACACACACACACACACACACTCACACACAGAGGCAGGCTTACCTCTCAGAAAATTGCACAGATTCAACAAGAACAAATAGTAATTAATGTGTTCCTTAATGGCTTGTGAATAATATTAACTAAAACAAAAACAAGTATTATTTTAAAACCCATTGCCCCCCACCAAATATTTAAATCATAAAGTCTAAACTGACAGAACAACAAATTCATATAGTCCTTTGGAAGGGAAATCTGGTGAAACATATTAGAAACCAATCCTGTTATTTGTTGCTTTTTTTAAAAAATGACAAAAAATAATTACAAAATGCTGTTTCATAAATCATAGTATATTCTTAAAATGAATACTATGTAAACACTTTAAAAATGAGATACTTGTGTGAGAACTAGCTTTGAAGGAGACACAAGGTATTTACAAATTATTCTATTGAATGATAGCTAGTATCTGTGGAACACCTATGTACTAGGGCTGTGCTGGCTGATTGTACACCTGCTGCTTAATTCTATAATAACCTTACAAGCGAGGTGGCATACTAACCTTATTTAGCAAATAAAATGTAAGCAGAGGCTTAAGTTTATTATCTAGTATCACTGAAGAAGGACATAGCAGAATCAGGATTTAAAACCATGAAACCTTGATTTAAGAATCTATGCTTCCACTCACTGTGCCAGTGTGTCATAAAGTATGCATACTTTTGAATAAATCATTTAATATGCATCAATGTTATATATTTAATATACAGCAATGTACATAAAACATCAACGTTATGTATTTATGTAATATACATCAATGTATGAGTTCACAGCTCTTATCACTAAGGATTTTTGGATTTCTTTAGTAAATTTTAAGAAAGCTGTTAAAAAATTAACAGTACAGATGATACAAATATATGGCAAAAGTAACAAGGAGGCACGTCAATGGCTGAAAGTTTGGAGAAGGAAACTCTCACCTTCTCAAAAAGCACATTCTTCTCTATATGCTTCAATACTCTATGAAATTTTCATTATGTAATAATACCTCAAAGAGGTTTTTCAAAAAAATACCCCCCCAAAACATTTTTCAAATAAAACAAGAGTAAAGGCACTATGTTAATGTGTACTCTCAGAAACTAGAAACATCCTTCTTATCTAACATAAGAGTTAAGTATAATTATCAACTTGATTAAATAGTCCTTAATCATTAAATTAATGACAAGAAAAAGAGATCATACAATACTGCCAATTGTTACAAGGGCCTGAGTATACATATGTCATATATCATAATAAAGTCTCTTCAGACCCAAAATTAAAGGTGAAAAGAGAAATGAAAACAGGAAGAGATGATATGAGGTTTTTCCCTCAACTAATTTACTTTAATATTATCTTTGTAATACATGTGTTTAGAACAAAACAGTGCTACAATAAGCATCTAGGTTAAAACCATTACCAGAGAGGCAACTACAGAATAAACAGATACAGTATGCTCCTTGATGGAAAGACCTGCTAGTGAGAACTGACTTCTTCCCACATTCATCTATAAATCTAGCACAATTCTAATAATAATCTCAATGAGATTTGTCTTAAAACTCATCAAAATAATTCTAAAATTCACCAGAAACAGTAAATTCATGGGAATAGCTAAGAAAAATTTGAAAACGAGCATATGTGCCCTATCAGGTATCAAACTTCTATAAAGAGCTACAAGGGAGGGAAGGTAATGGAATAAACACACACAAACCTGTCACTGACACAGAACTGAGAATCCAGAAAGAGGCCTTATGGATGCAGGAAGACACAAAAGAAAATTCCATACAAACTAAATGAGCTCAGTCTGAAAAAAAATTTTTTCACATTAAATATATGAAAAAATTTTAAAGATAATCTTGGAATGGTAGAGATTTTGCTAAATAATAACAATAATAAAGCTACAAAGAAGTGAAAGATTTTCAAGTTGAATAATAAAGAAATTTTCTAAATGAAAGATCTGACCACATGAGTTAAAACTTCTATATAAAGACACCATAAACAAAATTAAAAGACAAGTAGCAAATGAAGAGAAAATACGTGTAACACATATAACAAAAGATTAAGCATTGTGATATCTAAAGAATTCCTATAAAGCAAGAAGAAGAAAAGATAAACAACCCAGATGGGGGGAAAATGGGCAAAGGTATGAACAGGCAATATCCAGAAGACTAATGTAACACCTAGTAAACTACAATCTAGGGGATTAAAGAAGTCATGTTTTTTTTTTTAACTAACAAATTACACATATTTACATGATAACAGAATGGGAAATGCCTTTCTAAACTTGAATCTACAGACAAAAATTACCAAGAAAAATCTTTAAAATTTTCATAGACTTAAAAAGACCTTTGTACTAGCATTTGTCTAAATCAATGTGAAAAATTCTAAGATTTATCTAAACAGGAGAAGAAACACAGTTAATAAAAACATGAAAACCTCATTATCAAGGTGATTATAAATTAAAAACTACTTTTTTTAAATGTGAAAACCATTAAACCTCGCTGATGCTTGGGGAAAATGCAAATCAAAACAATGTCGTGACAGTTTTCATATATCATATTGGCAAATATCTAAAAAGTGAGAATGCCCAATATTGGCAAGGGCACATGGCACCCAATATTCTCTTACATTACTGGTGGAATTTTTCACAACATGGGAAAAGAGTTGTGATATGTTTTTTTTTTGTTTCTTTCTTTTTTTTTCCTTGAGACAGAGTCTCACTCTGTCACCCATGCTGGAGTACAATGGCATAATCTTGGCTCACTACAACCTCTGCCTCCCTGGTTCAAGCAATTCTCCTGCCTCAGCCTCCCAAGGAGCTGGGATTAATTTTTGTATTTTTAGTAGAGACGGGGCTTCACTATGTTGGCCAGGGTGGTCTCAAACTCCTGACCTCAGATGATCCACCTATCTCAGCCACCCAAAGTGCTGGGATTATGGTCACCATGCCCAGCTGCGATATGTTAAGTGAGAAAAAGTCATATTAAACATAAAGTAAGATCTCAACCACGTTCTAAAATAATAATAACTATGTTTTATGAGTACCTTTATGCCAGAGACCAGGACTGTTTACATGTACTAGTGTACTTCATATTTACAATAATCCTATGAGTTAACACTATTATTACCTTCATTATATGGAGGAAGAAACAGACAAGAGATCAAGTGATGGAGCCAAGACATCAATTCAGGTTGACTCTAGAGTCTCAAATCTTAACCACTAGCAGAATGTACAGAAATTCATTAAAATCTTTAAACGCAGTGAAGTTGAGTAACTGCCTACTTTAATTCCCTATTTTGCCATAGATTTTCTACTACTTTACTTCTCAAATACAAAGATTTTTAAAAGGATCAATAATCACAAGACAGCAACAGTGGTCTGAAATTCCCCTAGAGATGCCAACTACAAAATAAAACTTATAAATCATAATCCAATAGCTTTAAATATTTTAGTACAAGAACATTTTTCTAAATGAATTTCATGTGGATCTATAACATAAGAAACAGATTAAAGTAGTATTTTATTCTATCAGTGTATTTTAAAGCTCAAATGTGGCCAAGTACGGTGGCTCATGCCTGTAATCACAGCACTTTGGGAGGCTGAGGTGGGCGGATCATTTGAGGTCAGGAGTTCGAGACCAGCCTGAACAACATGATGAAATCATGTCTCTACTAAAAATACACACACACACACACAATTAGACAGGCATGGTGGCACATGCCTGTTGTCCCAACTACTCAGGAGGCTGAGGCAGGAGAATTGCTTGAAGCTGGGAGGAAGTTGCAGTGAGCTGAGATTGTGCCACTGCATTCCTGCCTGGTCCACAGAGTGAGACTCTGTCTCAAAAACAAAACAAAACAAAACAAAAAAACTCTAGTGTAGAACATATATAATAAGAAGAATAAAATTCTTCTGATGAACACAAACTTTAAATGATGGATG
This sequence comes from Plecturocebus donacophilus, assembly GCA_004027715.1. NCBI lineage: Eukaryota > Metazoa > Chordata > Mammalia > Primates > Pitheciidae > Plecturocebus > Plecturocebus donacophilus. The sequence goes on along the minus strand of PVKP010015560.1, from coordinate 31,869 downwards.
ACCAGGGAGTCTTATGTCAAATTTGTTTTGTTTTGATTGCATGGCATCAAGAAAAACCTGATTCACAAAGATGAGTAGATGATAAAGCATGTTTTGCAAATGATAAATAATGTTTTCTGTGTGTTTTTAAAATAGTACATTAATGCTAAGGTTTAATTACACCTGTCAAGAAGTTTTAAAAGTAGAACATTTCTAAATTAATTCTGTAATAATGTTAAGGAATGTGAATACTTGGTAGTTGTAAACTTTTTGGTAAAAAAAAAAAAAGAAAAAAAAAAAAAACTTTACAATATATACTAGTGCTGATATATGCATAAGGCAATCACATTATTGCATAATGCCATTAGTTCTGATAGTACTGAATGTGCTTATATAATGTTACAGGAGCAAACAAGCACCACCCTAAAATTTCTAAATATCAACATAAAACTAGTCTTACTAATCAATAACATTTTTATCCTTTCTGAGGAGAAAAAGGAAAAAAAAACAATTTTAATTAAAAAATAAAATGGATTTTTTTTTTCTTCCCTGAGAAGAGTCTCACTCTGTCACCCAGACTGGAGTGCAGTTGCATGATTTCGGCTCACTGCAACCTCCACCTCTTGGGTTCAAGTGATTCTGCTGCCTCAGCTTCCCTAGTAGTAGCTGGGACTATAGGTACGTGCCACCACACCTAGCTAATTGTACTTTTAATAGAGAAGGATTTCACCATGTTGGCCAGGATAGTCTCAATCTCTTGACCTCGTGATCCACCCACCTTGGCCTCCCAAACTTCTGGGATTACAGGCATAAGCCACTGCACCCAGCCTAAAACATAAAATAGCATTTTAAAAGTTTCAAGTCTATAATTATACAAAGTGAGAAACTCTATTCCAAGGATTGTTGCCCTGGGTATGAGCATTACAGACAATTCACATTTTCTTCCTTTTGCTTATTTTCCCTGAAATACTCTAAATGCATTGCTTTGTTTGCTTTGACTTCGCTTTTTGGCTTTTTATTTTGAGATAGTGTTTTGCTCTGTTGCCCAGGCTGGAGTGCAGTGGTGCGATCTCAGCTCACTGCAACCTCTGCATCCCAGGTTCAAAGAAATTTTCATGCCTCAGCCTCCCAGGTGGCTGAGACTACAGACAGGTACACACCCCACCATGCCTGGCTAATTTCTGCATTTTTGGTAGAGATGGGGTTTCACCACGTTGGCCAGGCTGGTCTCGAACTCCTGACCTCAGGTGATCCACCTGCCTCAGTCTCCCAAAGTGCTGGGATTACACATATGAGCTACCATGCCTGGCCAACTTTTTATGTTAAAAGTACTATAATTACAAATGACAGGAACTTGCAAAAAAGTACACAGGGAGGTCCCAAGTATGCTTGTCCAAAGTCCTCCAATATTATAACTTATGTGACTTATGTGACAGTACACTGTCACCATCGGGAAACTGACCTTGGTACAATCCTAAGTTTATTCAGGTTTCAACAGTTTTGTATGCAAAATGGGACTTGAGAATGCTAGGATTTGTATGCAGTATGTGTATGTGTGGTTGGATGAAATTTTATCACATTTGCAGCTTTGTATAATCACACCTGAGATAGAGAACGGTTCCATCCCTACACAGTTCCCTCATGCTACCACTTTACAACACACCACCCCTCACCTCCCATTCCAAACTCCTAGCAACCACTAAATCTGTTCTCCATCTCTGCAGTCTTGTTATTTCAATAATGTTACATAAATGGAATCATATAGTATGTAACCTTTAACTCTCTTTTATTTTTATTTTTTTTTTGCTTTTGAAATGGAGTCTTGCTCTGTCACCCAGGCTGGTGTGCAGTGATGCAATCTTGGTTCACTGCAATCTCTACCTCCCAGGTTCAAGTGATTCTCCCACCTCAGCCTCTCTAGTAGCTAGGATTACAGGTGTGCGCCACTACACCTGGCTGATTTTTGTATTTTTTGTAGAGACATGGTTTCATCATGTTGGTCAGGCTGGTCTTGAACTCCTGACTTCAGGTGACCCACCCACCTTGGCCTCACAAAGTGCTGGGACTACAAGTGTGAGCCACCATGACCAGCCTTCACTCATTATAACTCTCTTGAGATAACCTGGTGGTACAAATCAGTTGTCCTCATATATTAAAATTTAGCGTGATATGGACTTGAGTGTATATAAACATTTATAACATTTTAAAGTTTAAAACATTAAAATGTGAATCAAAGGCATATGAAATCCCTGTTTCACTGACACAGAACAAGGATTCTGAGATACAAATTTTGAAAACTGGTAATCTAATACATAACAAGTACAATCCATTACAGGTTGAGTACTCCTTATCAGAAAGCTTTGGAGCAGAAATACTTTGGATTTGGAATTTTTTCAGATTTGGGAATATGTGCATTATATAGTGGTTGAGCATCCCAAATCTGAAAGTGCAAAATCCAAAATGTTCCCAAATGCCAAAACTGTGAGTGCCAATATGACACTCAAAGGAAATGCTCACCAGGGAATTTCAGAGTTTGGATTTTCCCATTAGGGGCCCTTAGCCTGTACAAGCACTTTATAGAAGAAAGGCCCAGGGCTCAGTGCTATGTCTTACCAGTGTTTACAAGAGTAAATGGTTTACAAGAACACCTGGTTTTGCACTTTTTATGACCAACCTCTAGATTCTGGTTCTTTCCCAACCAAGTTGAGTATGTTACATTCAAATATGACTACTTACTCTTCTTCTCAAATGACCACAGTTTACTAACCTTTCAAATTCTTCCTAATGATCGAGAAAATGAATGCCTCTTAAATTTCCAGATCTGGGTGGTGCTTTAGCTAGCATCACACCTCAGATCCAATTCTCCCATCTCTATGTGCAGCAGGTCCACATGACAAGGCCTCACTCAGAAAGAGCTACCCCAACCTAGCACAGATTCAAACAAACTCTTCTCCCTCTCCCTCCCTCCAGGTGCCTAGATTCCCGATCTCATTCCTCCCTAGGCTAACCCGCTAAGTCTTCCGGATAGCTCAACCCCACTGCCTATCTGCTAGCTAACTGGGTGTGACAAATCAAGTCCTCACACCTTCAGGTTTACAAGGCAAACACTCCACGAACTTACTTCTTGAATACCAATACCTTCACAGTAACTACCCTGCCTTTCCAAACAGTGCTCTAAACAGGTAAAAGTTATAATACAAACTCTACATATTTTTGTCATACAGATACCAAAAACGGCAGTTTTTTTTTTTTTTTTTTTTTTTTTTGCAATTTAAAAAATCTGGTTGATATGGTTATCACTCTAACAATATTAGATCTAAGTGGAATTTGAAGTAGTGATAAAAGGCTGATTGTGATGGCTCACAACTGTAATCCCAGCACTTTGGAAGGCCAAGGTGGGAGGATCACATGAGGCCAGGAATTTGAGACCAGCCCAGGCAACAAAGTGAGATCTTGTCACTACAAAAAATAGAAAAAATGAGCCAGGCATGGTAGGGTGTGCACCTGTAGACCCAGCTACTTGGGAAGCTGAGGTGGGGGATTACTTGATGTGAGGAAGTTGAGGCTGCAGTGAGCCATGATTGCACCATTGCACTCAGCCTGGGGAGACAGAGTGAGACAATGTCTCAAAAAAATAAAGAAAGAAAAGAAAAGAAAAAAAGGAAGGAAAGGAGGGAAAGAAGTGAAGGGAGGGAAAGCAGGAAAAAGGATAGGAGAGGAGGGGAGGGAAAAGGAAAGGAAAGGGAAGGAGAGGGAAGAATCGAGAGAGGGAGGGAAAGGAAGAAAAAAGAAAAAAGGGAAGACAGGAAGACAGAAAGAAAGAGTAGTGGCAAAGGGCTTGGACTCTTAAGCCAGACTACCTGGGTTAGAATCAGGCCTCTGCCATTGTACTACCTGGATCAAGTGTTAGTTTGTGTGGCTCAGTTTACTCATCTGTAAAATGACAATAAAAGCTACCTGCCTTATGAGACTGTTGTGAGACTTTAACCACTGCCTAGCACATAGTATTATCTGAAAGTATTAACATTTATCTCTACTACAGTCCAGATTCACTTCTTTGTGATATTTCTCTATTCTGCTTGGACTCTTTTCAGTTCAACCTGCTTCTAAAATTTCCGTACCAAGAAACAATGACAATGTTAGGAATTTTATTTCGTAAATTCATCTTGGCTAGTCAAAACAAATTCTCTTTTATGTCCTAGCAGTTATTAACATTTCACTAAATATAAATGCAAGCATTTAAAGTACAGGAGTCATGGAGCAAATGCCAAGCCAAAGCAGGCTATCTATCACAACATATACATGACACACCCCTGTTAAAAAAAGGGGAGGGCGGAGGAATAATATGGTCATATGGATGCTTGTCTATGTGTCAAATGGCTCTGACAAATTTCACAGTGGCCTACTGACAGGGAGAACTGTCTGTTTGGGGGAAGGGATGTGAAGACTTTTCACTGTACATGCCTTGTTATCTTTCAAACCTGAAGCAGCAAATGCATTACCTAGACAAGATTTAATTTTTAAAATGGGGGTGCAGAGGTGATTCTAAATAAGTACTCTGGAAGCCAGGTCTCAAGTCTCAATTTGCTACTACCTGTGTTGTCTTGGGCAAGTCACTTAACCTCTGAGTTTCAGACAAAGCAAGGAGCAATAAATACTTCTAGGTTTTTTTTGTTTTTTGAGAGAGTTTTGCTCTTGATGTGCTGGCTGGAGTGCGATGGTTTTGATCTCAGCTTACTGCAGCCTTCATCTCCTATGTTCAAGTGATTCTCCTTCCTCAGTCTCCTGAGTAGCTATTACAGGCACCCACCACCATGCCTGGCTTTTTTTTTCTTTTTTTTTTTTTGGAGATGGAGTTTTGCTCATTGCCCAGGCTGGAATGCAATGGCATGAACTCGGCTCACTGCAACTGCCGCCTCCAGGGTTCAAGTGATTCTCCTGCCTCAGCCTCAAGAGTAGCTGGGATTACAGGCCACACCACCACATCTGGGTAATTTTTTATATTTTTAGTATAGATGGGGTTTCACCATGTTGATCAGGCTGGCCTCAAACTCCTGGTCTCAGGTGATCTGCCCACCTCAGCCTCCCAAAGTGCTGGGATTACAGATGTGATCACACCTGGCCCTAGGTTCTATTCTAAGTATTATCTCAATGGGGTAATAAATAGATGGTAATTTTTTTTAAGATATGGGAGACGTAGTAATCCAACATTTTGTAAAACAAGGCAACTTTTTTGTGGACTTTATTTTCAAATACAGTGGACCCTTGAACAACATGGGTTTGAGCTGCATGGGCCCATTTATATGTGGATCTTTTTCAACTAAATGCAGACCTGCATATATGGAGGCCCAACTTTTCACATACCCAGGATGTGCAGGGCCCACAGCAGGGACTTTAGTATGCCAGGATTTTGGTAGAAATAGGGGTCCTGGAACGAACCCCATATGGTATATGTCCTATGCATATACCATATAACAACCAGACTACTTTTACAGTGTTAAGAAACATAAGTTTGTCAAGCCTATTAACCTTTCCAGACAATTTGTACTATTCTTACATAGAAACCCTTCTTAGAGGGGGTCTAATATACAGGAAATACTTACATACAATATTCTGCATATTAGAACTGGGCATGGTGGCTGATGCCAGTAATCTCAGCACTTTGGGAGGCTGAGGTGGGCAGATCACTTGAGGTCAGGAGTTCAAGACCAGCATGGCCAACATGGTGAGACCCTGTCTCTACTAAAAACACAAAAATTAGCCAGGCATGGTGGTGGGTGCCTGTAATCCCAGCTACTTGGGAGGCTGAGGCAGGAGAATCACTTGAACCCAGAGGCAGAGGTTCAAGTGAGCCAAGATCACACCACTGCACTCCAGCCTGGTTGACAGAGCAAGACTCCATCTCAAAAAACAAAACCAAACAAACAAAAAAGAGAATATTCTGCATATTAGTTTCCCTTGCACAACTTCAAGTGTTTTAAATGAACACATTTTTATGCTTTGCCATGATCGGCAATAAAATATATTAAAACAATTAACATTTAAACAGATAAATGACTATACACAAGAAACTTATTTTACTTAAAGGCATTTATTATCAAACACTGAAAAAAAAAAGTAACATCTCCAACCAATGGTAACAACTAGAACTGAGGACAAACTTTACTTCAGGAATGTATATGTAATCACTTTTCATCCTAATATTCATCTGGCAAAGTAGGTTGGTTGGTTGGTTTGTTTTATGAGACAGGATCTCTCTCTACCACCCAGGCTGGAGTGCAGTGGCACCAACCATCATGGCTCACTCCACAGTGACCTCAGCCCCCTAGGATCAAGTGCTCCTCACACCTTGGCCTCCCAAGAAGCTGGAACTAAAGGCATGCACCACCATGCGCGGTTAATTTTTGTATTTTTTTTTAGAGACAGGGTTTTGCCCTGTTGCCCAGGCTGGTCTGAAACTCCTGAGCCCAAGAGATCTGCAAGGTGTCAGTCTCCCAAAGTGCTGGGATTACAGGTGTGAGCCAACCCCTAAGTAGGTGTAAAAATCCCTATTTAACATAAGAAACTGTGGGCATAAGGCCAAAAGTTTAAGAACTGAGAGAGCTGGAAGCCCCCCACCCCACCCCACCCCTTAGATTTGAGCTCAGTATGCCAAACCAAGGGGGCAGAGAGGACTAACATAATGTTAGCTGGCAGGCTAGTGTAAGTTTGCAGCAGAATTTTCATTGATTTATGAGAAAATGGGGAAAAGTAAGGACACAAAATAAACTTTTTTTTTTTTTTGAAACAGAGTTTCACTCTTGTAGCCCAGCTGGAGTGCAATGGCACCATCTCCACTTACTGCAACCTTTGCCTCCTGAGTTCAAGTGATTCTCCTACCTCTGCCTTCGGAGTAGCTGGGATTACAGGTGCATGTCATCATGCCCAGCTAATTATATATTTTTAGTAGAGACAGGGTTTCACCATGTTAGCCAGGCTGGTCTGAAAGGAAACTTTTCAATATAACTAAATGATTCCATTTAAAGATCTTTTATTCTGGTTGGGTGCAGTGGCTTATGCCTGTAATTCTAGCACTTTGGGAGGCCAAAGCGAGCAGATCATGAGGTCAAGAGTTCAAGACCATCCTGGCCAACATGGTGAAACCCAGTCTCTACTACAAATACAAAAATTAGCTGGGCGTGGTAGTGCACGCCGAATCACTGGATCCAAGGAGGTGGAGGTTGCAGTGAGCCAGATTGATCATCCCACTGCACTCCAGCCTGGTGAAAGAGCAAGACTCTGTCTCAAAAAAATAAAATTTATTCTGAGAGATTCTGTTCTTTCCAATTTTTTGAGTGAAAATATCCTTTTGTTAAATGAAATGATGGTGACAGGAGACAGTGGTGTGATATTTGTTTTTATTGGCTGTACCTGGTAGAAATAAAAAATCAGGCCAGGCACAGTGGCTCATGAGGTCAACAGATCGAGACCATCCTGGCCAACATGGTGAAAACCTGTCTCTACTAAAAATACCAAAATTAGCTGGGCATGGTGGCACGTACCTGTAATCCAATCTACTCAGGAAGCTGCACAGGAGAATCACTTGAACCCAGGAGGCAGAGCCTGCAGTGAGCTGAGATCAAGCCACTGCACTCCAGCTTGTTGACAGAGCGAGACTGTCTCAAAAAAAAAAGAAAGAGAGAGAGAGAGAGAGAGAGAGAGAGAGAGAGAGAGAGAGAGAGAGAGAAAGAAAAAGAAAGAAAGAAAGAAAGAAAATAAATCAGCATTTCTATTGTCGTCTCCTTATTTTGGGAAAATGTTTCTTTAGAAATCTAAAAGTCTGGCCCTTTACATCATTATGCCCCAAAATAATAGGGGACTTTAAACACAGATAACATATGCCCCTCAAAATTCTCTCTTTAACCTCTACCTTATTCTGTTTGGATTAGGACATTTGGGGATTGTGAAATAAGAATCAAGGTGAGTATAAGGAATGCAAAACCATGTGCTGACACTGGATACTGGAAAAGGACTTTCTTCAGAATCTTTTTCATCTGTTAACTTTTCTCTGAGCTAAAACTTTTTTTCTTTTCTTTTTTTTTGAGATGGAATTTCATTCTTGTTGACCAGGCTGGAGTGCAGTGGTGCGACCTCGGCTCACCACAACCTCCATCTCCCAGGTTCAAGCAATTATCCTGCCTTAGCCTCCCGAGTAGCTGGGATTACAGGCATGCACCACCATGCCCACACACCTAATTTTGTATTTTTAGTAGAAACTGGGATTCTCCAAGTTGGTCAGGCTGGTCTCGAACTTATATATACTTTTAATATACTTCTTGATGTTTTATGATGCACAAACATGCAGCTCTTGCAGGATATATAACTATGAGAATATTTAGAATATATGCTTATTAAATGGTTCAAAACTCTTTTTTAAAGAAAGTCAATTTTAGGAACTTAAGCATACAGTAAAGTACTCCTTTATGCCCCAATGTTAAAAGAATCATTTATTTTAGACTCCTTGTTTCAAAAAAAAAATCTAAAATTGATATATTCTCCTTAAATTCCATATTAACCTAGGATCAAAAGTTATTTTTAGTTCTTCTTGTTTCTTAAATACTTGAAATGTGCTGCTGCATCATGTTTACCTTATTTATTCATTCAACTAACTTCAGGTGGAAGGTATTTATGAGTTTAAAAGTCCTTTCCCAAGGTGGAAATAACATAAAAAGTTTGCATAAAAGACACTCAATGTTTCTCAAAGGGTATCTGAGAGTCTAATCAGCCTACTAACTTGGTTTGGAATAACCACCAACAACAAATTTTGTCACATCTGTGTAATTTCCCTGTAAACTAATACCTACATTTTAAATGCATTTTCAAAATGTTTCATTTGGTCATGTGATAATTATTTCCCCCGTAAAAAGCTACAGGATTTTAGTTTAAAAGCAAATGTGGTAGAGTATATAGTCCATGAGAAGGCTAAGTGGAAAGAACAGCACCCTGAAATTTGTAACCAATAACAAGACAAATTCCAATGCTCCGTTGTTCATGTAATCCACAATAGGTGAGTTGAAATAAACAAAGTAACCTGCCTAGGGAAATTTAATGCTTTAAAATAAAATGTAACAGACAAACCAATTACAACATTAAAAAAAAAACTAAAATGATCAGTAACATAAACAAATCGCTGAAGTTTAGCAAAGCGTGTGTTTTTAATCTGTTGGAGGTATCCTATTATACTAATTGCTGTATTTTTAGCGAGATAAGAAGACCAGCACCAACACAAAAGTATGACAAATTGCAGGGTCTTTATTGCCGGCGACCATGGAGGACTCACTTCTCTCCAACTCGTGACCCCGAGTTGAGGGAGAGCTGGGCTTTTATGCCAAAAAGCACTTCTTCTGGGGGCTGGGGGATTTTCGGGGTCGGGGGGGGGCTGGGGATATTTGCAAGCAAGCAAGCGGTTTGTACAGAAGCCAAGGTCAGCGGTTAGAGACAGTGAAATTCTCAGGGTTAGTGCGACCCTGAGCGGCTTGTTTTTGAATTCCATTTAAATAATGGCTGATGTCTGCACCTGGTGTTAGCCTAAGTAACCGTTTGCCCTTATTATGTAGCCTGTTAGACTGAGAAGCCATTTTTCTTGCCACATCACATTTAGCCTGGCTGAAGCCATTTTCCTTGCTACATCACACTAATAAGCAACAACGTTTAAGTCATGCCAATGCCTAAAATACCACCATCCACGTAACATACTTGTCCTTTACTCCGGTGAAGCTTAAACTCAGACCCAATCTCACACCATTTCCCCCTCCTGGCACACTGAAATATACGAGGGGAAATCAAAGAAATCAGATATGTTAAGTGTCCGTATCTTCTTCCAGGGTAGGGTCAAATTCATGTTTGCCGGCAAATGTCACGGTCCCAGAAGTCTGCAAATTCTTACTAGCGTTGGAGTACAGAGGCCTGACCACAGAAACACCTGTCCTAGTACCAGGAAGACCCTGAGTCGGCACCCTCCCCAAAGCCTCGGCCGGGCGCAGTGACGGGGGCGGGGGGCGGGTGGGCAAGAGGGGGCCGCTGGCCTCGCCAGTGCGGCAGACAGGGTCTCACAACCCCGACCCGCCTCCCAAGAACTAGGAAACCTGTCAGGCCGGCTGGGATCCACCCTCGTCAGACCCTCGCGCTCCAGCCCAGCGCCGCCCCCGTCTGTCCGACCGCACCCGACCGCCCCGGCCTCCCGACTGCATTCTGTCACCTCATCCCTCCCTGGCGACCTTGAGGCCCCCACCACCTTCGCCGCGCAGCTTGGGCTTGGGCTGCCCTTGGGGAAGGAGCTCCCAGCCGCCGCCTCCCGTCCCGCCCGATCCCCCGAGGCTCGGTCCCCGCCGACCCCAGGCCCGAGCTCCCGCCTTCTGCTCCCCACCCCAAGCCTCCACCCATGCCCCGCACGGCCGCTCCCAGCCCACTCCCCAGCCAGCTACCTGTAGGCAAGGGCGGTAGAGCACTTCACCCAAGGCCCCAGGTTGAAGAGGGCCCGGCCGGGGTTCCACTCCTCCCGCTCCGCCGCCGCCGACCCCACCACCACCACCGCAGTCCCCAAGTGGCTCGGTGGCTTGCTCCAAGCCCGGCACCCACAGGCCCACCGCCCAACTGCCCCGAAAGGCGTGAAGGAGGAGGAGCAGGGGAAGGCGCGCGCAGGCGCGGAAGGAGGGGACGGGGCGCGCAACCGCAAGGGAGGCTGGATTGGCCGGCGGAGACTGAGGTAGCACGTCCCAGCGAGCGTAAGGGGCGGGGCCCGGGAGGGGGTGGGGCCTGGAAATAGTGTAAAAAGAGAAACTTTCTTTCAAAAACTCAGGCAGAACAACTAAGCCAAAATATGTTTAAAAAGGTTTAAAAAGGAAAACTATAAAGTAAAAGAGGAGGGAATTGTGGGAAGTAGGAAAGTTCCTGTGGTCCCAGCTCCACGGGAGGTTAAGTGGGAGGACTGCTTGAGCCCAGGAGTTCAAGGATGCAGTGAGCTATGATTGTGCCATTGCACTCCAGCCTGGGTGACAGAGGGAGATCCTATTTGTAACAAAAACAGTTTGGGGCCAGATACAGTGGCTCATGCCCCTAAGCCCAGCACTTTGGGAGGCCAAGGCTGGTGGATGACTTGCGGTCAGGAGGTCGAGACCAGCCTGACCAACATGGTGAAACCCTGTCTCTACTAATTAGCTGGGCGTGGTGGCGCGTGCCTCTAATCTCAGCTGCAGGTCTGCACCACCATGCTTGACTAATTTTCTTTAAATTTCATGCAGATGGTGTCTTGCAATATTGCCAGGCTGATCTCAAACTCCTGGTCTCGGGTAGTGTTGGAAATAGATGCTCGGTACCACAAAGAAAAATTAGCACTGAGACACAGACTCTTTCAGCATCACAATTTTTTACTTCCTGGACTGCAGGAAGCCATACCACAATGGCTTCCTGATAGCCATTGTGCCACGAGAGAACAATGAACAAAGGAGAAACCAGGTGAGCTGAGCCCAGTTCGGTTCCATAACACAAGAAGCAGATGCCAAGCTGGAATTTGATGTGCAAGAAATTGACAGGAAAAAAAAAGCCTATGAAGAATAAAGGAAAGTGGGAGCAAGAATAAGCATGGATGGGCCAGGTGAGGTGACTCACGCCTGTAATCCCAGCACTTTGGGAGGCCAAGACAGGCAGATCACCTGAGGTCCAGACTTTGAGACCAGCCTGGACAACATGGCGAAATCCCATCTCTACTAAAAATACAAAAATTAGCCTGGTGTGGTCATGGGTGCCTGTAATCCCAGCTACTTAGTAGGCTGAGGCAGGAGAATCACTTGAACTCAGGAGGGGGAGGTTGCAGTGACCTGCACTCCAGCCTGGGTGACAGAATGAGTGAGACTCTGTCTCAAAAAAAAAAAATCATAAAAATAAAAAAATAAATAAAAAGTTTTTTAAAAAGGCATGGATGGACACCGTGGCTCATGCCTATAATCCCAGCACTTTGAGAAGCCAAGGCAGGAGAATCACTTGGGGCCAGGAGTTCAAGACCAGCCTGGGCAACATGGCAAGACCCTGTCTCTACAAAAAAATAAAATTATTAGCTGGGTATAGTGGTATGTGTCTATAGTCCTGGCTACTCAGGAGGCCTAGGTGGGAGGATTGCTTGAACCCAGGAGGTGGAGGCTGCAGTGAGCCATGATCAAGCCACTGCACTCCAAATCCTATCTAAAATAAGAATAAAATAAAATAAACAAAATGAACATTCATGGAGAGCATACTGACCACAATGCAGGTCTGACAACTGTTTGAAAGCTCTGCAGAGAGCCCAGAGCAGACTGTCCACATAGGAGCTGTTTGTAAGGCAGGAATGGCCTGAATCTGGAATCACTGGCATGCAGAGCCATTGGCTGGCACATCCTGGGAAGAGCATGCCTCAGCATGAAGCCTGTGGTAGGCCAAAGTGTGTAGCAGATGGAGTGTCTTGGCCAGCCAGACCTCTTGCAGTAGGCTCTTTTTTTTTTTTTTTTTTTTTTTTTGAGACAATGTCACTCTGTCACCCAGGCTGGAGTGCGGTGGCACAATCTTGGCTCACTGCAACCTCTGCCTCCCAGGTTCAAGTGACTCTCCTGCCTCAGCCTCCCAAGTAGCTAGGACTAGAGGCATGCACCACCACACTTAGCTAATTTTTGTATTTTTAGTAGAAGTGGGGTTTCACCGAGTTGGCTAGGCTTGTCTCAAACCCCTGATCTCAATTGCTCCACCTGCCTCAGCCTCTCAAAGTGCTGGGATCATAGACATGAGCCACCATACCTGCCCTAGTATACATATTTTGAATGAATGAATGAATGGACACTCAAAAAATGTTAGCTATTAGTATCTTTTCACAAACAATAGGCCCACAGCAAATATATTTTCCCAAATAAAAAGGAAGTCTTCACCACAGAGATTAATTATTTCACCACTCTAGAAAAAAAAAGATGAAAACTTTTAAAAGTGTTTTGTAGACTGGGCATGGTGGCTCATGCCTGTAATCCCAGCTACTCAAGGGGCTGAAGCAGGAAAATTGCTTGAACCTGGGAGGCGGAGTTTTCAGTGAGCCGAGATTGCGCCACTGCACTCCAGCCTGGGCAGCAAAAGGTGAAACTCTGTCTTAAGAGGGTTTTGTGATGGAGCACAGTGGCTCGTGCCTGTAATTTCAGTGCTTTGTGAGGCCAATGTGGGAGGATCGCTTGAGGCCAGGAGCTACAAACCAGCCTGGGCAACATAGCAAGACCCTATCTCTACAAAAAATAAAAATACAAAATTAGCCAGGCATGGTGGTACATGACTGTAATCCCAGCTACTCAGAAAAGCTGAGGCAGCAGAATCGCTTGAACCCATGAGGTGGAGGTTTCAGCAAGCCAAGATAGAGCCGTTGTACTCCAGTCTGGACAGTAAGATGAAACTTCATCACACACACACAAAAATTAGCCAGGCATGGTGGTGGGTACCTGTAGTCCCAGCTACTCAGCAGGCTGAGGTGAGGATTGCTTGAGCCCAGGAAGTCAAGGCTACAGTGAGCCATGATCACACCACTGTACTCCAGCCTGGGTGACAGAGTGAGATCCTGTCTCAAAAATAATAATAAAATAAAAGTTGAATTTTTTTTGTTTGTTTTTGAGAGTCTTGCTCTGTCACCCAGGCTGGAATACAGTGACATAATCTCGGCTCACTGCAACCTCTGCCTCCTGGGTTCAAGTGATTCTTCTGCCTCAGTCTCCTGAATAGCTGGGACTACAGGTGTGCAACTGGGACTACAGTGCTTGCCCAATTTTTGTATTTTTAATGGAAACAAGGTTTCACCCTGTTGGCCAGGCTGATCTCAAACTCCTGACCTCAAGTGATCTGCCTGCCTCAGCCTCCCAAAGTGCTGGGATTACAGGCATGAGCCACCATACTCAGCCAAAAGTTCTTTTTTTCTCCCCCAAGATGGAGTTTCACTCTGTCATCCAGGCTGGAATACAATAACGCCATCTCGGCTCACTGTAACCTCTGCCTCCTGGGTTCAAGCGATTCTCCTGCTTCAACCTCACAAGTAGCTGGGAGTACAGGTGCAGGTCACCACAGGCTGGCTGATTTTGGGCTAATTTTTGTATTTTTAGTAGAGAAAAGGTTTTGCCATATTGTCAGGCTGGTCTCCAACTCTCAACCTCAGTTGATTCACATGCCTTGGCCTCCCAAAGTGTTGCGATTACAGGTGTGAGCCACTCTACCCAGCCGGTTGAATTTTTTAATAAATAAAACCAAAAAAATGTTTGATCTATTTAGCAGGTACAGGTGCAGGTTTTCTTATTGTGGAGTGCTGAGGTCTGGGCTTTGAGTGTAGCCATGACCAAATAGTGAACATTGTACTCAATAGGAGAATATTCACCCCTCACCCCCCTCCATCTTTTGGGGACTTCGGCGTCTATTTTTCCTCCTGTGTACCTATTGTTTAACTCCCATGCATGAGACCCCATCAGTATTTGACTTTGTTTCTGAGTTATTTCACTGAGGATATGTCCTCCAGTTCTATCCACACTGCTGGAAAAGGCATGATTTCATTTTCTGTGGCTGAGTCACCTTCCACGATGTACATGTACCACATTTTCTTTATCCAGTCATCTGTTGATGGACACTCAGGTTGATTCCATATCTTTGCTACTATGAATAGTGCTGTGATAAACATATGAGTACAGGTACTTTTTGATATATTGATTTATTTCCCTTTGGGTAGATACACAGTAGTGAGATTGCTGGTTGAGTGGCAGTTCTATTTTTAGTTCTGTGAGAAGTCTCTGCACTGTTTTCCATAATGATTGTACTAATTTACATTCCCACCAACAGTGTATAAGCATTCCCTTTTCTCTGCATCCTTGCCAATATCTGTTGTTTTCTGGCTTTTAATTTTTATAGAGATGGGGGGTCTCATTATGTTGCCCAGGCTGGTCTCAAAGTCCTGAACTAAATGATCCATCCGCCTGGGCCTCCCAAAGTACAGGGTTACAGGCACCAACCACCACATCTGGCTGTTTTCTGACTTTTTATTAATAGCATGTGCTGGATGCAGTGGCTCATGCCTGTAATCCCAGCACTTTGCGGGGCCTAGGCGGTCGGATCACCTGAGGTCAGGAGTTTCAGACCAGTGTGGCCAATATGGTGAAACTCCATCTATACTAAAAGTACAAAAATTAGCTGGGCATGGTGGCACACACTTGTAATCCCAGCTACTCGGGAGGCTGAGGCAGAAGAATTATTTGAACCCAGGAGGTGGAAGTTGCAGTGAGTCAAGATTGTGCCACTGTACTCCAGCCTGGGTGACAGAGCAAGACTCTCTCTTTTTTTTTTTTTTTTTTTTTTTTTTT
>PVKP010015560.1:0-16416 GCA_004027715.1 Plecturocebus donacophilus | reverse complement strand
ACACCATTTGTCCGTGGTCTTCCTGGGATGCTTGCCCTTTCACTCAGTCACCATGCTATGTGGAAGCCCAGATCACAGGGAGCGGCCACATTTTGATCTTCCAATCAACAGTCCCAGCACAGGTTTCAGATGACAGTCAACATCAGTTGCCAGACATGAGACTGAAGAAGGCTTTGCAATGACTCCAGCCCCAGCCACTGCAACAGCATGAGAGACCCCGAGTGAAAATCACCTACCTGAACCCAGTCAACTCCCAGACCATGAAAAAACAAAACAAAAAAAACAGATTGTTATTTTAAGCACCCAAAGTTTTGGGGTTATATATTACACAGTGAGAGTAACTTTAGTATCTTCCTTTCCTTCTAGCTTTTCAAATCACTTACTCACCAAACCTAGTCTCTCTTGGAAGACCTCCTCTGCCTTAATCAACATTTTCCCCATAGACCCAGCAAGAGGTAGGTTGGGTTTTCTTCCTACTCTTCATGGCCACTCAGAAACAATTTCTTCTCTCTTTCCTCTTTTTCTTCTTCTCCTTCTTCTTTTCTTCTTCTCTTCTTCTTCTTTCTTCTTCTTCTCTTCTTTCTTCTTCTTCTTCTTTCTTCTTCTCTTTCTTCTTCTCTTCTTCTCTTTTCTTCTCTTTTTCCTTCTCCTTCTTCTCCTCCTCCTCCTCTTCTTTTTCTTCCTTCTTCTCCTTCTCCTCCTCCTCCTCCTCCTTCTTCTTCTTCGTCTTCTTCTTTCTTCCTCCTCCTCCTCCTCTTCTTTTTTTTTTTTGTGACAGTCTCACTCTGTCACTCAGACTGTAGTGCAGTAGTGCAATCTCAGCTCACTGCAACCTCTGCCTCTTGGGTTCAAGGAATTCTCCTGCCTCAGCCTCCTGAGTATCTGGGATTACAGGTGCCTGCCACCCATGCCTGGCTAATTTTTGTAGTTTTAGTAAAGGCAGGGTTTTACCATGTTGGTCCAGCTGGTCTTGAACTTCTGACCTCAGGTGATCCACTTGCCTCAGCCTCCCAAAGTGCTACGATTACAGGCATGAGCCACTGTGCTTGGCCAGATTCTTCTTTTTATTTCATTTCTTCTTCCTCCTCCTCTTCCTTCTTCTTCTTCTTCCTCTTCCTCCTCCTCCTGCTTCTTCTCCTTATTTTTCTTCCTTTTCCTCCTCCTCCTCTTTCTCTTTGAAAGGGTCTCACCTCCACAGGCTCATGCAATTCTCCCACCTGAGCCTCCTGAGTAGCTGAGACCACAGGCACATGCCACCATACCTGATTGGTTTCTTTTTTTCTCTTTTTCTTTTCTTTTTTTTTTTCTATTTTCTTGAGATGGAGTTTCACCCTGTTGCCCAGGCAGGAGTGAAATGGCACAATCTCAGCTCACCACAACTTCAACCTCCCGGGTTCAAGTGATTCTCCTGTCTCAGCCTCCAGAGTAGCTGGGATTACAGATGCATGCCACCACACCTGGCTAATTTTTTGTATTTTTAGTAGAGACGGGGTTTCACCATGTTGGTCAGGCTGGTTTCAAACTCCTGACCTCATGATCTGTCTGCCTCAGCCTCCCAAAGTGCTGGGGTTACAGGCATGAGCCGCTGTGCCTGGCCTGATTGGTTTCTATTTTTCATAGAGATGAGGGTCTCACTATGTTGCTCAGGCCAGCCTCAATCTCCTGGGCTCAAGTGATCCTTCTGCCTTGGCCTCCCAAAGTGTTGCGATTACAGGTATGAAGCACTGTGCCCAGCCTCATGTTTCATCTTTTTTAGCTAACTTAAGTGTCTCTATGTTCTCCAGCACTCTATTCCCTTGAAGACTCAATCTTCTGTGTGACTGCTGCAAGTCCTGGATCTCTTTAGGATTTCCTCTCTAAGGGCCATTGACAGAGTGGTGAGTTCATTTGCCCACAGTCCACATTGCAGGCAATAGCAAAGCCAAACACCAGCTGTGCCTGGATCTCCCTGTATACCACATTCACCTTGCCTTGCATACATTTCCTTCACCATATGAGGATAAGAACACCTTTGAGATCATCAGTGTGCATGTTCTCTGTTCAAACTAAAACATATCATAAATAACTCCCACCAAGATGCTAACTTCCGATGGATCTGTATGCTAAAAGCAGTTGTCTTCAAATCTAACTCCTATGAATGTTTATACTTCTGTTTATTCTAAAATTCCCTAATTAGAGACTTTCCAGTATCTTGCAATTCCTCAATGAGTCATAGGGAGCCCAGGAATAAATTATTCAAAAACAATTAGCAAAAATCTTTACCTTGTTTTATTTAATTGGTGATATTTTCCAATATAATTAGTTTTGCTGATATAGAAATTTTTAGAAGAGGCCTCTTTGGGTAAAGAACAATGCTCTTTCTTTCTAGTTGCTCTAGAGAAGAAGAAGAAAAAAGAACAAAATCCATTTTAGGAAACTTTTAGCCATGAGTAGAACACGGCACAATGAAAACTTTCTCTTTTATATAAGAAATATATTTTGGCCAGGTGCGGTGGCTCATGCCTGTAATCTGAGCATTTTGGGAGGCCAAGGTGGGCAGATCACCTGAGGTCAGGAGTTCAAGACCAGCTTGGACAACATGGTGAAACCCTGTCTCTACTAAAAATACAAAAATTAGCCAGGAGTCGTGATGGCCACCTGTAATTGCAGCTACTCGGGAGACTGAGGCAGGAGAATTGCTTGAACCTAGGAGGCGGAGATCGTAGTGAGCCGAGATTGCGCCACTGCACTCCAGCCTGGGAGACACAGTGAGACACCATTTGAAAAAATAAAAAAATTTTTTTCACAAAAGTGCATTTAATGCAGACAAATTTTGAGCATCAGAGAAATTGGTCTGGAGTCCAGAGACGCAGTGTGGCATTGTTTACAAGAATGGTTAGGGACCCCAGCTTTACCACATTAATAGCTGCCCATGCTTAGCAAGGTACTTAACCCCACTTTGCCTCAATATCTTCTCCATAAAACGGGGATGGCAGTAGTACAGTGGTCCATGCCTCAGAGGGTTTGACAAGGATCAAGTGGTGGATACATAGTTAGTGCTCAATAAATGCTATAGCTATTATCTTTATTCTTGTCTCTATGAGTGAAAGAAAAATCCAACACTGGATCAGATTAAATTCTTCCAGAAGCAATGGCTCAAAATAACCTGCCATTCAAAACCTAAAATTATCATATTGGGTTAAAGCTATCCAAAATTTAACTGATCTATATTCCAGTAATTCCACAAAATAGATAAATGTGTGTAGTTACTTAGAAGAACATTTAACAACTGCATTTAAATGTCGATTCTTGGCTAGGCGCAGTGGCTCACACCTCTAATACCAGAACTTGGGGAGGCTGAGACAGGTGGATCACCTGAGGTCAGGAGTTCGAGACCAACATGGTGAAACCTGTCTCTACTAAAAAATTAGCTGGGCATGGTGACAGGCGCCCTGTAATCACAGCTACTCAGGAGGCTGAGGCCAGAGAATTGCTTGAACCCAAGAAGTGGAAGTTACAGTGAGCTGAGATTGTACCACTGCACCCCAGCCTGGGCAACAGAGTGAGACTCCATCTCAAAAAAAAAGCAGAAAAAACATAATAAAAATTTAAAAAAAATAAATGTAGATTCTTGGACTTTGTTTCATATATGATTCCCACCAGCAGAGAGACCTAAGAATGTTTTTTTGTTTTTTTTTTTAGATGAAGTCTTGCTTTGTCACCAGGCTAAAGTGCAGTGGTTCAATCTCAGCTCACTGCAATCTCTGCCACCTGGGTTCAAGCAATTCTCCTACCTTGGCCTCCTAAGTAGCTGGGACTACAGGTGTGCACCACCACACCCAGCTAACTTTTTTTTGTCTTTTTAGTAGAGACAGGGTTTCAGCATGTTGGCCAGGGTGGTCTTGATATCCTGACCTCATGATTCACCTGCCTCAACCTCCCAAAGCACTGGGGTTACAGGTGTGAGCCATCAAGCCCAGCCAAGAGTGTGTATTTTTATCAAGCCCTCTAGTGACCTTTATGATCAGGCAAACTCAGGTAATCACAGCTGAATTGTAACCCCTTCAATAGGGTTGGTGAGTGCATATTTTCCAGGTTTAAATGATAGTGGACATAGAGCAGCTGTTTTCAATTTTTTTTTTTTTTTTTAATGATGGAGTCTTGCTCTGTGCCCAGGCTGGAGTGCAATGGTGCAATCTCCACTCACTGCAAACTTCACCTCCTGGGTCCCAGTTCAAGCAATTCTCCTACCTCAGCCTCTCATGTAGCTGGGATTACAGGCATGAGCCACCATGCCCAGCTAATTTTTGTATTTTTTTTTTTAAGTAGAGATGGGGTTTCACCATGTTGGCTAGGCTGGTCTTGAACTCCTGACCTCATGATCTGCCCACCTAGGCTTCCCAAAGTGCTGAGATTACAGATGTGAGCCACCATGCCAGGCCTGTTCTCAAATTTTGATGTGCTTAAGAACCACAAGGAAAGTTGTTAAAAATCAGATAATCAGAGATTTAGACACTTAGGGATCAAAAATCTGCAATTTAAACTAGTTTCTTCTCTCCGGGGTGAATCATTCAAAGGCACTTGTCTTCATCCATTCTGTACTGCTGTAACAGATAATTTATAATGAACAGAGATTTATTTGGCTCAGGGTTCTAGAGGTTGGGAAGTCCAAGTACAGTGGCTACATCTGATGAGGGCCTTCTTGCTCTGTCAAACAATGGCAGAAAGTATAACATGGTGACAGAGAGCAGGAACAGGGCTAAACTCATCCTTCATAAGGAACCCACTTGTGTGATAATGCACCAACCCCACTCCCACAATAACTGCATTAATGAATTAAGTCAGAGTCTTTGTGACCTAATCACCTCTTAAAGGTCCCATCTCTCCACATTGTTGTATTGGAGATTAGGTTTCCAACACATGAGCTTTGGGGGATACATTCAAACCATAGCATTCTGCCCCCACTACCCAAATTCATGTCCTCACATCCAAAATACATCAATTCCATCCCAATAGCTCCAAAAGTCTTAACTTATTTTAGGGTCAAATAAAAAGTTTAAAGTTCAGAGTCATCTAAATCAGATATGCGTAAGACCCATGGCACAATTCATTCTGAGGCAAATTTTCCTCGGGCTGTGAGCCTGTGAAATAGTAATAAAAATAAAGTGATGTGCCTCCAAAATACAATGGAAAGACAGAGGGTAGATAATTCCTTTCTTTTTTTCTTTGAAACATTGTTTCACTCTTGTTGCCCAGGTTGGAGTTCAATGGTGTGATCTCGGTTCATTGCAACCTCCACCTGCTGGGTTCAAGCAATTCTCCTGCTTCAGGCTCCTGAGTAGCTGAGATTGTGGGTGTCTGCCACAACACCTGGCTAATTTTTTGTATTTTTAGTAGAGACAGGGTTTCACCATGTTGGCCAGGCTGGTCTCGAACTCCTGACCTCAGGGGATCCACCAACCTCAGCCTCCCAAAGTGCTGTGGTTATGAGCATGGGCCACAATTCCCAGCAGACATTTTCATTTCAAAAAGGAGAAATAGGCCAAAAGAAAGAAGTTCAAAGTAAGTCCAAACCCAGCAAGGCAGACAAATTAAATCTTAAGACTCCATAATAATCTTTTATTTCCTGCACTGCTACCTGGACACATTGGGAGGGTTGAGTCTCCAAAGCCTAGGGCAACCCTGGCCCTCTAGAGCTAGCAGTATAGGGTTACTATGATGCTGTGCCTGCTGGGCTCAGTTCACACAGAAGCTCTCATGGGCTGAAATATCGTGCCTTCAGCTCTCCCAGGCTGAAGTTGCACATTGTTAACTCTACAGTTCAGCCAGGCACAGTGGCTCATGCCTGTAATACCAGCACTTTGGGAGGCTGAGGCAGGTGGATCACCAGAGGTCAGGTGTTTGAGACCAGCCTTGCCAACATGGTGAAACCCTGTCTCTACTAAAAATAAAAAAATTAGCTGGGCCTGGTAGCACATGCCTGTAATCCCAGCTACTCAGGAGTCTGAGGCAGAAGAATTGCTTGAACCCAGGAAGCAGAGGTTGCAGTGAGCAGAGATCATGCCACTGCACTCCAGCCTGGGTGACAGAGTGAGACTCCATCTCAAAAAAAGTGAAAAAATAAATAAATAAAAGCTAGATTAGGGTTATACTTTTTGGGGTTTTGAAATGCCATGTCATTAGTCTGGTAATCGATTTCTCATTTTATTACAAGTGATTATGACTTTTTTCAGAAGGGAAATGATATGATAAATCTGATGCTTAAAGATATTTATCAGATGCTAGTATGTGTAGCACACTAAACAAATTAAAGAATAAAAGAGATGCAAATTGTTGCATTAGCCATGGTATGAGATATTAAGGACCCTAACTTTATTAAGTCACACTTAATAAGTAGCTTGAACCCAGGAGGTGGAGATTGCAGTGAGCCGAGATTGTGCCACTGCACTCCAGCCTGGTGACAGAGCAAGACTCTGTCTCAAAAAACAAACAACTCTACAGTTGTTGGGTCTCAGAGGTGGCCCCACTCTTGCAGCTCTGTTAGGCATTGCCCTGGTTGGGGTCTTTGCAGTAGCTCCACCTCTGTGACAAACTTCTGCCTGGGGCTCCTGGCTGTTCAACACATGTTTTGAAATCTAGGTGGAGGCCACCATAGCCCCAGAGCTCATATATTCTGCACATATGCTGAGTTAACACTGTGTGGATGCTGCCATGGTTTATAATCCTGTATCTTCTGGAGTGGTGACTGGACCCACTTAAGCTATTGCAGTTGGTTGTATTCGTCCATTCTCATGCTGCTAATAAAGACATATGAGACTGGGTAATTTATTTTAAAAAGAGGTTTAATGGACTCACTGTAGGATGGCTGGGGCGGCCTCACAATCATGATGGAAGGCAAACGAAGACCAAAGACACATCTTACATGGCAGCAGGCAAGAAAGTGTGTGCAGGGGAACTACCCTTTTATAAAACCATCAGATCTCATGAGACATATTCATTATCATGAGAACACCATGGGAAAAACTAGCTCCTATGATTCATTTACCTTCTACTGGACCTCTCCCATAACACAGGGGGATTATGGGAGCTAAAATTCAAGATGAGATTTGGGTGGGGACACAGCCAAACCATATCACTGGATTTTCCACAGGTTCCCCCATATTAAGTCAGTGGATGCAGATGGATACTTGTGACAAAGGGCACCACTGAGGTCCAGACACTGAGCACACTGAAGACCCAGCTCCTACCTTGTCAGGATCCCAGTCCCACCTGACAGGATCTCTGCTCAACCACCTCCCTGTTCAGGAGGTGCCCATGTATTCAAAAGAGTTTTCATAATTTTCTTCCTTTTCTTTTTTTTTGTTTTTTTGAGATAGAGTCTGACTCTGTTGCCCAGGCTAGAGTGCAGTGGCATGATCTTGGCTCACTGCAACCTCCACCTCCCAGGTTCAAGTGATTCTCATGCCTCAGCCTCCTCAGTAGCTGGGATTACAGGTGCCCACCACTACATCTGGCTAATTTTTTGTATTTTGAGTAGACATGGGTTTCTGCCATGTTGGTCAGGCTGATCTCAAACTCCTGACTTCAAACGATCCACCCAACACGGCCTCCTAAAGTGCTAAGATTACAGGTATGAGCCACCATACCTGGCCAAGATTAGGCCTAATTTTAAAAGTAACCTAGAGCATAGAAAATGTTTCTGCAATTATTAATCTTTTTTTCTTTTTTTTTTTTTGAGACGGGGTCTCACTCTGTCACCCAAGCTGGAGTGCCCTGGCATGGTCATGGCTCACTAAAGCCTCAATCTCTTGGGCTCAAGTGATCTTCTTGCCTCAGCCTTTCAACAGCTAGGATTACATGCATGCACCACCATGCCCAGCTAATTTTTTAGTTCTTATAGAGACAGGGGTCTCACTATGTTGTCCAGACTGATTTTGAACTCTTGGTCTCAAGAGATCCTCCCAACTTGGCTCCCCAAATGCTGGGGTTACAGGCATGAGCCACCACACCTGGCCTCACATATTAGGATGTATAAAACACCGAAGATCTTTTGAAGGAGCTGAACAAACCAGTAATTTTTAAAGAAAAAAGTAGTGGGAGTGTCTAGTACAACAAAAATCAGGCATCAAAGTCAGCAGTTAAACATTGCAGGCTGGGCACAGTGGCTGACACTTGTAATCTCCATACTTTGGAAGGCACAGGCAGGAGGACTGCTTGAACCCTGGGAAGCAGAGGTTGCAGTGAACTATGATCATGTCACTGTATTCCAGCCTGGAAGACACAGTGAAACCCTGTCTCAAAAATAAATAAATAAATAAACACAGAATCAGTGCTCACTTCGGCAGCACATACACTAAAATTGGCATGACATGGAGAAGAAGAGCATGCTCCCTGTGAAAGGATGACACACAAATTCATAAAGCATTCCATATTTTAAAAACATTTCAGAATCAAGAAAATAAATGAATCAAAAGAAAGGGAAGACCCTGGTGATTCCTTTTATATTAGAAAAAATTGGCCAGGCACAATGGCTCATGCCTGTAATCTCAGCACTTTGGGAGGCTGAGGTGGGTGGATCACTTGAGGTCAGGTGTTTGAGACCAGCTGCCAACATGGTGAAACCCTGTCTCCACTAAAAATACAATTAGCCAGGTATGGTGGCAGGTGCCTGTAATCCAGCTACTTGGTGGGGTGAGGCAGGGAGAATGGCTTGAACCAGGGAGGTGGAGGTTGCAGTGAGCTGAGATCAGGCCACTGCACTCCAGCCTGGGAGACAGAGAGAGTTCATCTCAAAAAAAAAAAAAAAAAAGGGCAAAAATTAGCCAGGCATGGTGGTACATGCCTGTAATCCCAGCTACTTGGGAGGCTGAGGCAAGAGAATTGCTTGAACCCAGAGGTGGAGCCAGTGTGACAGAGTGAGACTCCATCTAAAACAAAAAATAATCAATAAAAATAAATAAATAAATGATTTTCATTTGCAATTCTGAGTCTGGAAAGAAAAGTGAACTGTGGCCCGGTGACTGGCATACACATTTTAGATTTCATAGTGTGTTCTCTCGGAAACTGTTTTAGCCAAAATAGTGTCATCATCTCTGGCCACTCACTTTATTCAAAAGACTTGACTCAAAATGACTATTTATGGAAATCACCTTTAACTCTAGCCTCAAAAGACAAAAACATTGTAGTTCTAAAGATATTCAAAAGAAGGTAATTAAGATTATCAAAAAGCAATGAAGGGCCAGGTACCATGTCTCACACCTGTAATCACAGGACTTTGGGAGGCTGAGGCAGAAGGATCACTTGAGGCCAAGAGTTTGAGACCAGCCTGGGCAACATAGTGAGACCCCGTCTCTATGAAATAATTTTAAAAATTAGCTGGGCATGGTGGTGTGTGCCTGTTGTCCCAGATACTCCAAAGCCTGAAATTGAAGAATGATTTGAGGCCAGGAGTTTGAGTTTGCAGTGATCCAGGATTGTACAACTGCACTCCAGCCTGGGTGCCAGGGAGAGATTTCAACTCTTAAAAAAAAAATAAAGGAAGCAAGGAAGAGCTTCTCCTCCAAATACTCCCACATCATTTGGGGCAATTACAAGATTCCAGATAACATGGAAAACCAAACTTGAGTACCTTTTTGGATGTATGCTTATGAAAAAACAAATCTCTTTAATTAACTCATAGAAAAACTAAGAGGAAAGGATCCTAGGGGACATATGGTTTTACTTCCCATTTATTTATTATTTATTCATTTATTCTTATTTATTTTGATGGAGACTCGCTCTGTTGCCCACACAATCTTGGCTCACTGCAACCTCCACCTCCCGGGTTCAAGCAATTCTCCTGCCTCAGCCTCCTGAGTAGCTGGGATTACAGGCACCTGCCACCATGCCTGGCTAATTTTTGTATTTTTAGTAGAGACAGGGTTTCATCATGTTGGCCAGGATGGTCTTAATCTCTTGACCTTGTGATCTGCTCACATTGGCCTCCCAAAGTGCTGGGAATACAGGTGTGAGCAAAGATGCCTGGCTCCCTAATTTTAAACATGAGAAAATTGGGTACCAAAGAGAGGAAGTAACTCACCAGGTAGAGAGAGAAGAGCCTCTCTTACCACAGGGGCATCTCATTGGAAAACTGGCAAAACTTGTTCCCTACCTGCATTCTCCAAGATCTTAGCCCAACATAGAAATGTCTCCACTTCAGAGGACAACCGGTTTGTCCTTTGCCTTTCACATCCCTTTCAGCAAGCAGTTTCTCAACTTTGTGTTTGTGCAAACTCTTGAGCAGCATAAACTCCTGAGTTAAGATAAGTTCCACTCTGTTTGCAATGGAGGGCAAAGTCTGGGATCCTTGGGCACAGCTCCAAACTCCTTTTCCAGAAGTCTGGGGTGGCAGGAAAAAAAAAAAAGCATTAATTAATTAATTGATTTATTAGTTGATTTATTTTGAGACAGAGTCTCACTGTGTCACTTAGGCTGGAGTGGAATGGCGCCATCTTGGCTCACTGCAACCTCCACCTCCTGGGTACCAGCTATTCTCCTGTGTCAGTCTCTTAAGTAGCTGGGATTACAGGCATGCACTTGAGGTTAGAAGTTCGAGACCAGCCTGGCCAACATGGTGAAACCCCATCTCTACTAATACAAAAATCAACCAGGCATGGTGGCTGGCATCTGTAATCCCAGGAACTCGGGGGAGTCTGAGGCATGAGAATTGCTTGAACCCAGGAGGCAGAGGTTGCAGTGAGCTGAGATTGCTCCACTGCACTCCAGCCTAGGGGAAAGAGCAACACTCCATTTTCAGCAAAAAAAAAAAAAAAAAAAAAAAAAAGGAGGAGAATTGGAAAGTTGTATCTAGAGGCATTCAATGAAATTTGACATTGAGAGACAAGGAAGGTCCTCTTTCCACGCCGCCACAATGGTTCGCATGAACGTCATGGCTGATGCTCTCAACAGCATCAACAATGCCAAAAGGAGAGGCAAACGCCAGGTGCTTATTAGGCCTTGCTCCAAAGTCATCACCCGGGTTCTCACTGTGATGATGAAGTATGGTTACATTGGCGAAATTGAAATCACTGACAATCACAGAGCTGGGAAAATTGTTTCAAACCTCATAGGCAGGCTAAACAAGCATGCAGTGATCAGCCCCAGATTTGATGTGCAACTCAAAGATCTAGATAAAGGCAGAATAATCTGCTTCCATCCCACCAGTTTGGTTTCATTGTACTGACAACCTCAGCTGGCATCATGGACCATGAAGAAGCAAGATGAAAAAACACAGGAGGGAAAATCCTGGGATTCTTTGTCTAGGGATGTAATTACATATATTTACAAATAAACTGCCTCATGGGAAAAAAAAAAAAAGAGACAAGAAAAGGGAAAAAATGGAGAGTGAAAGAAAGCGACACTTCAAGAATTTAGCTGATGTTTTTTATCAGAGATAGTGTTTCTTGGTCTTCTCCATTAAAAAAGTGGCCAGGTATAGTGACTCATTCTTGTAATCCTAACACTTTGGGAAGCCAAGGTAGGAAGATTGCTTGAGGCCAGGAGTTCAAGACCAGCCCAGGCATCATAGCAAAACTCTATTGCTCCAAAATTTTTTTTCAGATTATCTAGGTGCAGTGCTGCACACCTGTAGTCCGAGCTACTTTGGGGGCTCAGAGGTGAGGATGGCTTGAGCCCAGGATTTGGAGGTTGCAGTCAGCTGAGATCTCACCACTGCATTCCAGCCTAAGTGAAAAAGCAAGACCCTGTCTCTAAAAAAAATTTTTAAATTGCTCTTGGAATTAAAATTTATTATATATATTCCCTATGGTTTCCAAGATATCAAGAAAAAAAAAAGGAGACAGAAAGAGAGAGAAGAAAAGGAAAAATTGAGCAAGAATGGAAGAAGGGCAGGGTGCAGTGTCTCACACCTGTAATCTCAGAAATTTTGGAGGCCGAGGGGGGTAGATCATCTGAGGTCAGGAGTTTGAGACCTGCCTGGCCAACATGGTGAAACTTCATCTTTACTAAATTTGTAACTATCTTGAGGAGACATATGAGGAGAAACAGGTCATTGTCTCCAGCATCAAAGGAATGAACCAAGATGTTGATTTTGAAGAGCCAACACTTTCCCAAGAAGCCTCCACAGTGTGACCTCACAGGACCTTCACCAGCACTGAATGTCAGAATTAAGGCATCTGAGGCTGGGCCACATTATTGCAGAGGCCCCACTCAAAATGTGGCCTGGAGTGATCAAAAGGTGTTGATGTGGCAGCTCCTCACCAGATGTTCTGCTCCCACTCTTGCCCCTCCATCTCGTGCAACTTCTGCCTCCCAGGTTCAGCAATTCTCTGGCCTCAGCCTCCCAAGTAGCTGAAATTACAGGCACCTGCCACCATGCTGGGCTAATTTTTGTATTTTTTGGTGGAGACAGGGCTTCACCATGTTGGCCAGGCTGTTTCTGAACTCCTGACCTCAGGTGATCCACCTGCCTTGGCCTCTGAAAGTGCTGGAATTACAGGTGTGAGCCACTGTGCCTGGCCTTTTTTTGTTGTTGTTTTTTTGTTTTTAGAGATAAGCTGTAACTCTGTCACTCAGGCTGGAGTGCAGTGGTGAAATCATGGCTCACTGCAGCCTCTATCTCCTGGGGTCAAGTGCTCCCCCCATTTCAGACCCCTGAGGAGCTGGGACTACAGACATGTGCCACCACATGTGGTTAATTTTTTTTTTTCAAAATGGAGTTTTACTCTTGTCCAGGCTGGAGTGCAATGGCTTGATCTTCACTCACTGAAAACTCTGCCTCCCGGATTCAAGTGATTCTCCTGCCTCAGCTTCCTGAGTACCTGGGATTATAGTCATTCACCACCACATCTGGCTATGTTTTGTATTTTTAGTAGATATGGGGTTTTGCCATGTTGGCCAGGCTGGTCTCAAACTCCTGACCTCAGGTGATCCACCCACCTCAGCCTCCCAAAGTGCTGGGATTACTGGAGTGAGCCACTGCCCCTGGCATACGTGGTTAATTAAAAGTTATTTTTGCAGAGACAGGGGTCTCTGTATGTTGCCCAGGCTGGTCTTAAACTCCTAGCCTCATGTGACTCCCCCCTCCCTTTAGCCTCCCAAAGTGCTGGGATTATGGACATGAATCGCCATGCCCAGCCTCATTTTTTTTTTTTTAATTAACTCAGTTTCAATTTCCTATTATAGAAATACCATCAAATAGAAAATGTCAATGTTAAGTAGGATTTCCATGAAAAGGCGGCAAATCACAAAATCTCCCTTCCTTGATGCTTATTCATACATTTTACCATTTTTTTTTTTTGAGGTGGATCCTCCCTCTGTTGCCCAGGCTGGAGTGTAGTGGCACAATCTTGGCTCACTGCAACCTCTGGTTCACTGAAACCTCCCCCTCCCAGGTTCAAGCAGTTCTCCTGCCTCAGCCTCCTGAGTAGCTGGGATTACAGGTTCGCACCACCACACCCAGCTAATGTTTGTATTTTTAGCAAAGACAGGGTTTCACCATGTTGGCCAGGCTGGTCTCTAACTCCTGTACCTGCCTCAGCCTCCCAAGGTGCTGAGATTACAGGCATGAGCCACCTTGACTGGCCCCTTAATACTTACTCATTCTAATAACATTTATTGTGTGCCTACTATGTGCAGTTACTAGATTAGGCTCTGAGAATGAACCAAGATGAGACTCCTGCCATAGGGAGCTTCTGTTCTGATTCAGTGTGAGTTTGGGAGGAGAACATGCAGAGAAGCAATTCAGTAAAAAGCTGATTTTTGAGTGTGCTATCTGCTTTGAGAGAACTAGGCAGGATGAGGCAATGCAGAGGAGGATGATTCCCCCTTCACAGGATGAGGGAGAATGTCTCTGCAGAGGTGATGTGTGAGTTGAGGTCTGAAACATGAGAAAAATCCAGCTGTGGAGGGAGGTGTGGGAAGTCCATTCTGGGGAGGGAAGAGCATGTGCAATGGTCCTGAAGAGGGAAACCACTTGGCATTTACAGGAGCAGAAAAGAAGCCCAGATGCCCAATGCACACAAGAGGAAAAGAATAGAGGTGGCAGGCAGGGTCTGATTATACTAGGATTTGTTTGTTTTTCAAAGAGACATGGTCTTACTCTGTCACCCAGGCTGGAGTGCAGGGGGGCAATCATAGCTCACTGCAGACTCAATCTCTCCTGGATTCAAGGTGTTTTGTCATCTCAGCCTCTCAAGTAGCTGGGACTATACGCATAAACCCCACCAGGCCTGGCTAATTTGTTTTTCATTGTTATTAGAGATGGGAGTCTTGCTGTGTTGCCTAGGTGGGTCTGAAACTCCCAGACTCAAGTGATCCTCCCATCCTGACCCCAAAAGCACTGGAATTACAGGTTTGTACACTACATCTGGCCAAGATTGGGGTTTAAAAATGCTTTACTTTTGATTTTTGTGGGTACATAGTAGGTGTATATATTTGTGGGGTACATGAGATGTTCTGAAACAGTCATGCAATATGTAATAATCACATCAGGGTAAATGGAATACCCCTCACCTTAAGCAGTTATCCTTTCTTAGTTTTACAACAATTCAATTATGCTATTTTCCTTCTTTTTTTTTGAGACAGAGTGTAGCTCTGTCTCCTGGCTGGAGTGCAGTGGTGCAATCTCTGCTCACTGCAACATCCATCCCACCCTCTTCAGCCTCCTGAGTAGCTAGGACTACAGGCGCACGCTACCAAGCCAGGCTAATTTTTGTATTTTTAGTAGAGACAGTGTTTCGCCATGTCAGGGTAGTCTCGAACTCCTGACCTCAGGTAATCCTCCTGCCTCAGCCTCCCAAAGTGCTGGGATTACAGGCATAAGCCACAATGCCTGGCCTCTTTTAGCTATTTTAAAATATACAATAAATTATTGTTTACCATTGTCACTCTATTGTACTAAAAAGTACTAAATCTTATTCATTCTAACCATATTTTTTTACCCATTAATTATTCCTGTGCACCCCCTCCAGTCCACTACCCTCCCCAGCCTCTGGTAACTATCATTCTACTCTCTATTTCCATGGTTCAATTGTTTTAATTTTCAGTCCCCACAAATGACTGGGAGCATGCAAAATTTGTCTTTCTGTGGCTGACTTATTTTAGTTAACATAATGATCTCCAGTTCTACCCATGTTGTTGCAAATAACAAGATTCTATTCTTTTTCATGGCTGAATAATATTCTATTATGTATATGTATCACACTTTCTTTGTCTATTCACCTGTTAATGGACACTTAGATTGCTTCCAAATCTTGGCTATTGTGAATAGTGTTGCAATAAATACAGAAATGTAGATATTTCTTTGATATACTGATTTTCTCTTTTGGGTATATACCCAGCAGTAGAATTACTGTGTCATAAAGTAGCACTCTTTTTAGTTTCTTGAGGACCCTCCAAACCATTCTCCATAGTGGTTGCACTAATTTACATTCCCACAAATAGTGTACTAGTGTTTCCTTTTCTCCACATCCTCATCAGCATTTGTTACTGCGTGACTTTTGGATAGAAGCCATTTAAACTGGGGTGGGATGATGGTTCATTGTAGTTTTGATTTGCATTTCTCTGATGATCAGTGATGTTGAGCACCTTTTCAGATACTCATTTGCCATTTGTGTGTCTTCTTTTTAGAAATGTCTATTCTGATCCATTGCCCATTTAAATCAGATTATTAGAGCTTTCTTCCTATTGATTTTGTTTCCCCTGAGCTCCTTATATACTCAAGGGTTATTAATCCCTTGTCAGATGGATTCAGGATTGGGTTTTGTCTTTATTTTACACTCAATTCTAAACCATTAAATGCTGTCAAGTGAAGAAGTGGCATAATATTTATATTGCAAGATGACTTTTTGTATTTGCTACGTATTGCTGTGTAACATACCAGTTGGGCATGGTGGCTCATGCCTGTAATCCTAGCACTTTGGGAGGCCAAGGCAGGGGGATCACGAGGTCAGGAGTTAGAGACCAGCCTGGCCAACATGATGAAACCTTGTCTTTACTAAAAATACAAAAATTAATCAGGTGTAGTAACACACACATGTAATCCTAGCTACTCAGGAGGCTGAGACAGGAGAATCATTTGAACTCTGGAGGTGGAGGTTGCAGTGAACTGAGATAAAGCCACTGCATTCCAGCCTAAGGGACAGAGTGAGACTCTGTCTCAGAAAACAAACTAAACAAACACACAGACAAACAAACAACAACAAAAAACCACCCCAAGGTATAAAGTTACAATGATGCTTATTAGTCTTCTCACAATTCTGGAGGCTGACTAGACTCACCTAGGCAGTTCTGGCTCAGGATGTGGTTGCCTTCAAAAAGTATGGAGTTAGAATAGTCTCAAAGGTTTCCTTGCTCAAATATCTCCTGGTTAATGTGGGCTGTCAGCCAGGGCCTCAGCTGGGGCTATCTAGTGGAACACCGACACATAACCTCCCTACG
>PVKP010015559.1:0-50160 GCA_004027715.1 Plecturocebus donacophilus | reverse complement strand
TGCTCCTTCTCCATCCACACAATGCAAAGCAACATCCCAGGAATCTTACCTTGAAATCAGAGTCTCTAATTTGAGTAGTCTTTAGGGAAGTGTGTATTTCATGACAGCTGTATGCCTACAGAGTGAATAAAGTAGGCAATTTTCTGAAAAGAAACTTCAATTTTTTTCTACTTGATCATTGTTTGCACAATTTCTTTCATCCTGAATGAAATTTTGAAAATTGAATTTATACAATAATTAATAAAATTTGGAACAAAGAATGTGCAAAATAAACTATTATTTTAGTTTAAATTAAAAGCATGCTTAGCAAGACATGGATGAAGCTGGAAACCTTCATCGTTAGCAAACTAACACAGGACAGAAAACCAAGCACTGCATATTCTCACTCATAGGTGGGAGTTGAACAGTGAGAACACATGGACACAGGGAGGGGAACCTCACATAGTGGGGCCTGGCGGGGTGGGGGAAAGGGGGAGAGAGAGCATTAGGAGAAATAACTAAAGCATGCGGAACTTAAAACCTAGATGACAGGTTGATGGGTACAGCAAACCACCATGGCCCATGTATACCTATGTAACAAAACTGCATGTTCAGAAACATGTATCCTACAACTTAAAGTAAAATTTAAAAAAAAAAAAAAAAAGGGACATCTCATGTTTATATTTGGGAATTTGAGGTTTCCCAAATGAGGGCAGATGCTGTGCCGGCACAGTGGAGAGGTTAATAGATAGTTACACTAGCAGTTGAGTAGTTTTAGGGATTTTTAAAAAATTGTTTTATTACAGAGATGCTACGATAATTTTTGTTTTAATATATCAAAATTACTAAAATATTCCCCTTCAAGTGAAATTTTAGTTTTAGTTTTTTAAAGAAATAAAATGTCATCATCAGTATCTGGCAATACTGTATATTAACAAAATGAAAAATGACGTTTACTTCAATTTTCAATTGCTAGACCAAATGATCTTCACTATTAAAGGATTGCAGTCTAAAAAACGGTAGATTTGATTATTTCTGCTATTTCTCTGAAACTTTCTCACCTAATGCTACAAAGTAGCCTGACTCCAAAAGTACAGCCCACTGGAAAAGCTATTTTAAGACTAGACTAAGACAGGGTTGTTTTATTTGGTGCTCCAAAATATTTCTGAAGGAGGATGGCTGCATCATTATATTTTGACATTTTCCATTCTGTGACTTCATCAATCAGAGCACATGATTTTCTTAATATTTCCTTTTGCATTTGAATTAACTCTCTTCATTTCTTAATATTTCCTTTTGCATTTGAATTAACTCTATTCATAAGGCAGATGCTCCATTAACCCTTCTTCCACTGCTAGCAATTAGTCATTTGAAAAATTTCCCCTTTCCTTATAAAATTGGCAAGACAGCGTCTGCTGCCTGCTAGATGGCAATGTGCCAGAGAGTCAGGTAATCTCAGTGGGTGAAGTGTAATCCTAATTAGAGTGGTGTCAATGGGACGGTGGAACTGTTATGGTCACAAGCAGGAAGCGCACTAGACAGGTGGTTTCAAAGGCAGGCTATAAAGAATGTGAAGCACATAATAAAGTCACCAGAGACCAGCCGACACACTGATTCCGATGCTTTTTCTGAGGCTGACCTTTTCACAGAACACGTTCTTATCTTATCCCTGTGATAAATGTGAGCCTAAGTCATAGAATCATGACCTTTGAACATATGGGATGACTTTCAACAGACTGTCCCTTAACTCCCAGAAAGCGAAGCACCCTCGGGGGACAGTCAGCTATGATCATTCTTTTCACGTGCAGACTGTTGGCCGTGGCATTCTTGCTGTAGCACTGGCGTGGACGCACATTGTCATAAAGTCAATTGCCAATGGCACGTGCTGTGGTTCTCGAATTGAGATGGCCTTCAGCACTCGTCAAATGAGTCAAAACAGAGCAAAGACTAAAGAGGAGAAACCCCAATTTTTATGTGTATGTGTGAAACGGAGACATTTTTCACCTAGTAATTTCAAGCAGAGATTATGGCATAAGGTCTTAGTTTCCCATCTAAGAACTTAAGAAATTCTTCATTTCCATGACTTAATGAATCAATGTTAAATGTGTAGCACTACATAAAGATTGTACTTTAAGA
The DNA here is from genome assembly GCA_004027715.1 of Plecturocebus donacophilus. Lineage (NCBI taxonomy): Eukaryota > Metazoa > Chordata > Mammalia > Primates > Pitheciidae > Plecturocebus > Plecturocebus donacophilus. The sequence continues at coordinate 48,045 of PVKP010015559.1, read as the reverse complement.
TATACTGAAAGCAGGGTGGTTAGGTAAGTGGCTGAACACTGCGGCTGCCCTCCCTCTTAGATTTCTTCTGAATTATGTCTCGCCTGGCCTTCCTTGTGAGACATTCTCAAGAACTCCTGAATACCCAGTTATCCATGTTTCTAGACTGAAGCTGAAAGACCTCGCCCAGTAATTCTCAGATTTTGCTGATTTGGCTTTCCCAGATCTGCCCCTACTATGACAAAGCTTCACGTCTTGTTAGAATCTCTTCTTTCACTCTCGTTCTTTCGCTGATGTTTTGCTCCTAACAGCATTTGCATACATCTTCCTACACGGTTGCATCATTACTCATAATTAGTGTCTCTCCTATCAGCCAGTGCTGGCCTTCAGAATGCTCAGCTCACAAGGGTTCAAACACCCACACAACCAACACGTGAGTGTGCTTCTCCCAGAAAAACCCAAGCAAGGTACAAGTGAGGAACTGGGACAGCAGCCATTATGGTATTTAGGTCAATGTGTTACATATTTTACCAATAAACAAAGTGTGGACATAATCAGAGCCCAGCACAGTTGCTCAACTGTTGCATAGTTCTGCCTCTCAAAGAGAAATTTGCTGTATTTTTTTAATCAGACCAATCTCCTACATCAGCAAACAGTGTCATACTCTCAGTCCTCCATGCTTGGCCAGAGGTCACTCTTATTCCTACGTAAAAACAGGTTGTGAGAATTGTACTTTTTAGCTGAGATCAGCCAGATATTCTCACCTGATGCATCCTATCCATGTTCATCAGGATCCATTAGGGTCGTCTGAGAACTGCCTTCCCCCATGAAGACAGAGCCTGGCCCTGTAGTTTATTAGCTGTGTGTTTTGAGGGAAAGTTCTTAACTGTTGCACCCATATTCTTTACCGAAAAAATAGTGTGACACTTAACTCATGTTTTGGTTAACTATGAGATTGTACCTAGAACATTATATGCAAGTAAAGGCATGATATTCCTAGCGTTAAAGTTATTATGCGGTTTTTTCACATATACAAATGCAATTCTTCCACTTTTACTACGATCTTGCCAATGAGTATGCAGGAAGCGCTAAAACATTTGCACGTACTTTCGGGGGAAAAAACATGTTCCTAGACTTACTTTAATCAAAAACTCTTTCTCACTTCAGAAAATAGAATATTGAGGCCAAGATTCCAACTAAACTCCTAAACTTGATGCATGTCAAAACTTCTGCTCTTCCCTCAGCTGGACACCTCCAAGGAGGAATCTGGGAGGTCCTCCTACTTGATCCCTTCTCTTTGCTCAGGGCTCTTCCTCCTGGCACTTCTCCATTGCTTCACTTACTGGAGGACTTCTGAAGGTTTCAGCATCATTGTGTTGCAAGCAACGGGGAAGAGGCGATGCAACAAGGCAGCTCCTCCTTCCCTGGGATTGCCGGGAGCTCTCTGAGCCCGGGAAATGGTTGAACTCAGGGCTTACCTGCAGGTACCTTACCTTCCCTGAGGGTAAGGGAGCAGTTGTTGAGATATCCAACTATTCCACTTGGCCAGACTGCTCCTATCCACTGCCTCAAACTCCTCCCTTCCCCACAGAGTGGGTCTCACTCTGCTCCCCACACCTTCTGGCCCTCTCTCAACATCACAAGCGGTCCTGTCCTCACAATCAGACAGGTAAACAGTCCAGTCTGGCACAGTAGAGAGAATCCCGGGCCCGGGAGCCAGCTTCTATTCTGACAGGTTGGGACCCATGGTGCACTGGTGGTTAATGAGTTTGAATACAAATTCCGGTTATAATTGACTCCTTCCCTCGGGATCACTTGATGGCCTCTTCACAATTCCTCTGCAGTACAACAAGGCTGTTCCTTTGACTAGAGAATGTATGTCACCTCCACGAGTCCCCTTCTCTCCTTTCTCCGCCCCTGGCCTTGCAGCAGTGTGTCTTCAGCCCGTTTCTGTTGAGATCTTGTCCAGGGTCAGGACAATTACTTTCTCTTTCCCACATAGCCCAAAACTGGTTACAAAATACAGTTGCCAGAAAAAATGACAGGTACCCAGTTAAATTTGAATTACAGATAAACAATGAATAGTATTTTAGTATAAGAATGTTTCATAAACTATTGAAAAAAATTTTTAATCAATTATATTTCATATTATTCATAAATATTACAATCTCAAGGGGAGAAGTAGCAAGACACAAAGAGGCCTGAGCACTTTAGGAGGTTGAGGTGGGCAGATCACCCAAGGTTGGGAGTTCGATACCATCCAGACCAACATGGAGAAACCCCATCTCTACTAAAAATGCAAAATTAGCAGGGCATGGTGATGCATGCTTGTAATCCCAGCTCCTCAGGAGGCCAAGGCAGGAGAATCGCTTGAACCCTGGAGGCAGAGGTTGTGGTGAGCCAAGATCATGCCATCGCACTCCAGCCTGGGCAACAAGAGCAAAACTCCATCTCAAAAAAAAAAAAAAAAAAAAAAAAAAGAGTGTAACATTGGAAATGTACCCTTCTCTTCTATTTTTTGGAAGAGTTTGAAAAGGTTTAATATTAAAGTTTTAAATGTTTGTTACAATTTAGCAATGAAGCCATCTGGAGCTAGGCTTTTCAGGTATTTTTTGATTTTTATTTTTTGATTACTGATTTATATCTTCACTTATGACAAATCTATTCAATATGTTTGCTTCTTCTTGAATCAGTTTTGGTAGTTAGCGCCTTTCTAGGAATTTGTCAGTTTAATATAAGGTGTCAAATGTTTTGACATACAATTATTTATACTATTCACTTCTAATTCTTTTCATTTCTGTAAGGTCAGTAGTAATCTCTCCTCATTCCTTACTGACTCTACAATTGGAGTCTTCTCTCTCTCTCTCTCTCTCTCTCTCTCTCTCTCTCTCTCACTCTTTATCATTCTAGCTAAAGCTTTGTCAATATTGTTAATCTTTTCAAAGAATTATCTATTGGCTTCATTGATTTGTCTCTTGTTTCCCAATCTTCTATTTTATTAATGTCTGATCTATTGTTATTATTTCCCTCCTTCTGCTTTCCTTAGGATTAATTTATCCTCCTTTTCCCACTGTTTTGAGGTGCAATTTTAAGTTATCGATTTGAGGGTTTTCTTCTTTCTTGATATAAACTTTTACAGCTATAAATTTCCCTCTAAGCACTACTTTAGCTGAAACTCATAGGTTTTGGTATGGTGCACCTTTATTTTCATTTATTTCTATGTATTTTCTGATTTTCCTTTTGATTTCAGCTTTGACTTTCTTAGTCATTTGTTAGTATTCTATTGATTTTCAAATATTTGTGAGTTTGTTATACTTTTTGCATTATCAATCTCTAATTTTCTGTCATTATGGTTGGAAATTTTGGTTATTTCTATCTTTTTGAGTTTAGGGAAATTATATTTTTTATAACAATTTTTTTCACTTCTTTTTCAAAATTTGGGAATTATACAATGTATATGCTTATAAAGAGTTAGAAGTTTCCAGAAAAATTCTGAGCCACTATAAATAGGACATATAAGTGAAGGTGCACAGGGCATTATAGCCAATTATTCTGAGAAACTGAGTCCCGGAGGCTGCTGAATTGGGATTGCCGTTAAGATTTTCTTACAACTCTCCATTACAAATGCTCAGGACCAGCCTGGGCATTATATACCATATATGATGAGCATGAATGCATTACATACTCATATATAATAAGCATTAATATATATCAATATATAATATATAGGCATTAATATATAATACAGTAATATTACTGTTTTAACATCAGCCCCAAAGTCTGTGATAATTTTACTGATGCTCTCTCTCCTCTAATTTGAAGAGAATAGAGAATGTTTTTAAGTAATTTGCATGGATAACATTGATATCATTAATCAAAGTAAACTTGACAAATTGTTTGTGAAATTATACATAACTGACCCTCAAAATAGTGCTTCCTTGTTGGGAGTAAAATGGAAGCCCATATCTTCAGTTAACAGAAGAGTTTGCAGATGGGACTATATTAGCTTGATCTTCCTTCATTCCTATCATAAGGCAAACAGCACTTGAAGTTTTATAACATGATTACCTAAGTAAAACTGAAGAAAAACCTAACTAAAATCTTCATGTGGTAACATTTCTCTTTAAATATATGAAGAGGATCTCTCTAGTAAAGCAATCATTTTCCTTGATGGGCAAAATAAACGTGACCCATCTGATGCGGGAACTTCATTAACAAGAATCTTTTTTTGAATCAAATTGTTAATTTTCCAGTTGTGTTTTTCAAACCATTTTGTTGAGTGTCAAACGCCAAATTTTTTAACACATGATAATATACAAAAATTAGGGAGTCAACATAGATTCACGGTAGAGCTTTATAAAATAATCAGTCAATAATTTCAAGGTTGTGAGGTCTTATTGTTTCCACTGAGAATAAACAAGAAGTATTGGAGATTAACTTAAATTGTATGGTTGGACTAGGGTATCTCTTTCAGTATTTTTTCTTTTCAGAATCCTCAAAAATATATATATATATAACAATTATTGCAAATGGAGCCCACACAACCAATTGGATTGGGTTGGAGCCCACTCCAATCCGTCACAATTCTGTTAGACTCTTTCCCAGTCTGAGATCCCAGTCTAATGATAGCAATATGGATAAATAAATAAATAAATAAATACATAAGGGTGCAAAGAGTGGGAAAGTAAATACACCAACCAGAATAGACAACTTGCACAACAAGCGTCTCCCGTTCACATAGGCTGGTGACTGATTTCTAAGATCTGGTACTTAAAAATGAAGGATCTAAGAATCACCCAAGATTGGAAGAGGACTTCTAAGAATAAAAAAGGCTAGAAGATAAGTAACCAAAAATATCCCCTCAAAATCAGAGATAAAATTTGTATATTTTTCTAAAGAGAATATTTGGAATATTTGAATGAAAAAACCCAGGAAAGGGAACAATTAAAAATGGGAAAAGAGCTGCTACAAATTAAGCATCTGATTGCTCAAGTAAAAATACCAGAGAGGATGTAAAAGGAGAGTAAAGAACAAAAAAATCACACAAGGTAGAATTAAAAAAGGAAATAACAGAAATATGACAAGAATAACAATAACATAGAAGATAGAGAATGTTACAGGCTGGACTGTGTTCTCTTAAAAGATATATGTGGAGGATCTAACCCCAAGAACCTCCGAATGTGACCTTTTTTTGAAGCAGGGTTGGCATAGATGTAATTAGTTAAGGTGAGGTCGTACTGGAGTAGGTGGGTTTCTAATCTAATATGACTATCATTCTTAGGAGAAGAGAAGAGACACAGAAACGGAGATGTGCCAATGAACAAAGGCCACATGGCAATGGAGGCATAGATTGGAATGATCAGTCCCCAAGCCAGGGAATTCTGAGGACCGCCAGTAAATAACAGAAGCTAGAAGAAGTCTTATTTTCTCTTAGTTCTGGAAGGTAGAAGACAGAAATATATTTTCTATTGTTTTCTTTCACCTGGTTTCTTGGGATTGCCATAACCATGTACCACCAACTCTGTGAAAGTAATATAGAGAGGATCAGTGCAGATGTTCACTATCTGATTAACAAGGGTTCCAGAAAAAAAAAAGGATAGAATGGAGATACTACCAAAAGGACACAAATTTTTTATTGAAAAGCCTCTCCAAATACAATCAAAATAGAAATTGCAACATGGTTTTTTTTTCTTCAAAACTTTGAAGATAAAGAAAGGATCTTAAAGACTCCAAAAAAGAGAAATAAAATCCTCCCATTCAAAATAGTTCTCACACAGAAATGAGAGGCTGAAGGGCACTGTACTTAACCATTTCACACCAGATACTGAAGGTCAATAAAGCGCAAAGTCACGGATATTCTAGATTTGACTTTCAGTCAATTATAAATTAAATCTGATGGCAGAATACAAACCTTATCAGAAATGCAAAGATGAAGAAAATATATCCTTTTAAATATTTATAAGCAAGAAACCAACCCATGACCAGGGCCGTCCTAGGTCTGCCTGAGGAGAGCAGTGCAAGGAAGTTTCAGAACAAGAGCTGGGGAAAGTCTAAGGGAACAGCAAACCCTACTTGGAAAAAAGAGTCAAAGCAGAGTTTCTCAGAAAGGAACCAAGCTCTGCAGAAACCAGCCAGGATCACTAAAAAAGGACAGTGATAATATCACCACATTGGCAGGTTGTGACAATTTAAAAATTAAAAATATGAAATACCTTGAACAGTGACTGGCATGGATAAAGAGAAATAAATTAACTGCACTGGAAAGAAGGCTGGGGGATATGAAAAAAGGAACCAAGGGCCTGGCATAGTGGCTCATGCCTATAATCCCAGCACTTTAGGAGGCTGAGGCGGGTGGATCATGAGGTCAGGAGATCAAGACCATCCTGGCCAACACGGTGAAACCCCGTCTCTACTAAAAATACACAAAAATAAGCTGGGCATGGTGGCGCATGCCTGTAGTCCCAGCTCCTCAGGAGACTGAGGCAGAAGAATTGCTGGAACCCAGGAGGTAGAGATTGCAGTGAGCCGAGATGGTGCCACTGCACTACAGCCTGGGTCACAGTGTGAGACTCTGTCTCAAAAAGAAAAGAAAAGAGTAACCAAGAAAATCATGGAAAGAAGTAAGGAGATCATGTTTACACATAGTAATTTAAAATAATAATACTGTCTAGTGATATAAGGCAAACAAGAGAAAGAACTTAAAGAGCAAAAATGGGCACTATTTAGGTTTTGGAAAAAGAGAGCAAGATTTGGGAGCAGAGGGATAGTATTTGTTATTGAAAATATTTTGTTTCTAATATTTAGTCATAAGCATATATCACTTTTATCAACATATTTAAGACATGATATTTAGTCAATAAAACTTGGCAACCCTAATTTTCAATAATAGACAAATAAACTCACATTAAAAAGTAAATTCTAACAGAACATCTAGACTCTTCTCAAAGAAAGGAGAGCTTCCCATAAAGTCTTCAAGGATGATGCAGGCATCTGCTAATTTTTTAGAAATTCAATTGTAAATTGAATGACTGCTTTCAAGCATTTAGCAGAGACTGGCTGGCTGTTTGCTTCTTTCTTACTAGTCATCCTGGACTCATGATTAGACTCTATTTTTCAGCCTCCCCTGTAGTTAGTTGTGGCCATGTGAACAAAGGGACATTGACAGAATTGATGTACTCCATTTCTGCATTAGCCGTAAATACCTTCCCTTTCTCTTTCATCTTCAATGGCTGGATGTCAGTGCTTGAGGCCAACTTGAAGATCTAGTGTTGAAGATGGCAGAGCGTCCTCATCAGTGGGTCTCTGAATGGAACTGGGGCAGACACAGCAATGGATTGCTCAGACCGCCTTCCTGAAAGGACACCCTGCCCAGCTGGGAGGAGTACAACTGTGTGATAGATCCTCAGCTGGGTCTGCCTCAGCTTCCCAGCCAAAGCCACTGTCTTCTCAGGGTAGCCCCTGAAAACATAATAATTAAGGGATTGGTCACTGAGAGGCCCCACTTCTTGGGACATCAGCCGCAAAGTGACTGAATAAGGTGGGGGTACAAGGGCCTGGTCATTTCTGCGTGGCACAAGACACCTCCAATGTCCATCTCCTGTTACATTAATAAAGAAGGAATACTAGATGGAAAGTGCTGACGTAGTGATAACCTAAAATATATAGCATTAGCTCAATGGGCTGAAAGCAGTCAGCAAGGAACTGTTAACAGAAACTGGAAAAATGGATGTCCATGTTATGCAGTAGCAAAATATTTAGTAAAAATACTATTTATGCCATTTTTAAGGCAAATTATGTGCTCACAGAGCCTATAGTTTCAGTGGTGAGGTGTTGGAAGACAAGGCTACGTATTTTTTGGCAATTATTGACTGTGTATGACAAAATCTTAGGGAAAAGAATAAGCTCAGGAAAAAGAAAATCATGAAAGGAAACATGGAAAGAAAAGGGAAAGTAATTTGGTACCTCGAAAGTTTGTGTTTCTATTTGTTGACTTCAAAGGATAGAAAATGTGATTAGGAAAGAGTTGCGACCAGCAAACACGCAAATGGCCATTAAAATTCCACCCAATAGAAAGGTCACATGGGGGCTTTAGGCCTGATAATTTCAATTGGCCATCATTCAGTGGAGTGCAAGAGACGTGGGGAAAAGTGTTGAAGCTGCAGATACCAGGATGAAAGCACTTTTGTCAGACCCAGACAAAATAGGGCTGGGAAGGCCTGAAGGAGAGGAGGCTCATGCTTACATGTCAAAGATAAGGGCTGTTGCCAAGGACTTACTAAAACCCTTCATGCATCTCCTGCTTTGATAAAGTTATCACTAGGTATTCTTTATTGCTACAGTGATTCAGATAAGACATCCTCAGATGGTCACTTGCCCGGTAATGGCATCTCCACCAATGAATGGACAAGGACTAGGGCTTGGAAGTTATGAAACCAATGAAATCTGTTTCTAATTGGTTTATGTATTTTTTTTCTTTTTTTTTTGCAAATCTTTCCTTTTTCCTTCCCTCACTGAATGAATGGGCGACTTGCCATTCCATACATTTCAGATTATAATCCTTATTTATTTTTGTGACGTATTTAGAGATTATTTTCTCTAGTGTTTTTCCCCTAGGTTGAGATAAGCAAGCAATGAAATAAATTAGGCTTGAGAATTAGGTCTAATAAAGAATTTGATGCACTTACTGCCAGAAGAAACTAACCAAAAGAAAATATATCAGATGTCTGCCAGTTTTTTTGGGAGAACAGTGCTGCTAACAACATCAGGAGCCTTTGATGGGCTGGCATTAAATCAATGTTCAAATGCCCAAACGAGCATCAGCATGAATGGAGCTATTGAATCTGTTCTTCCTCAAAGGGAGAGCACTCCTGAATATCCAGTAAGAGAAGGCCACAAGCACAATGAGCAAGAAACAGACCCCACGGAGGACAGCCGGTAGCAACTGAGAAAATGAAAAGACTGTTCTGCTCAGAGAGAAGAACCAGCACCTACTCAAAGATATCCCCACTTCTCAGATGGGGGCTCTGCTCAGACTTCATCTTGCCGTGGACCAGGTCCTGCTGCTTGCCTTCCATTTGTCCCTTTTCTAGGTGGGAGTTCATTGCAGCTACCCTCTCACTGTTTCATTGTAGTATATTGTCTGTGTTTGGGGAGGTGGTGACAGAAAGGTGAGGACATGGTGTGCCAGGTTTTATGTCTCCCAACTACTCGAGAGTTGGTTTCTATTTTCCACAGGGCATTTTAGCGTAGACCTTTATTCTAGCTGTTATCTTTTACCGAGAGACTGTTATAATTTTGGTAAAGACACTAAAAGAATGTGACTTCCATTTGAGGTGTGATGAAAAGGTAAAGTCTGTTGAGCCTGAAACACAGGTTTTCTAGCCTGTCTCTGAATGCACTCACTATGGAATGTCTTCACTTGGGCAAGTAACTTAACCTCTCAGGCCTTTCATATACTCATCTGTGAAACTGAGGGAGCAGTAAGTTATGGATTGTTTTGGATGATAGGTAATCAATATTCATCCCGGTGCTCAGCACAGAAGACCTGCATGGTAGTTGCTGAATGGCAAGAGTTGCTTCTCTAAGCAAGGCTTATAGAGAGACATCCATTTGCTTCACAAGAAATGTGCCCTATAAAGCTTTATTTCTCTTTTATATTCCTCTTTTTTATTATTTTCTGAGTAATCCTAAGATCTTGCAAATTTCTTGTCAGTACTCAATACTGTCTCATCGATTCTTTTAGCTCTGCAGAATTAGACTCCCAGTTTAAATGGATATCTCAGATCTTTAATTACACGGTATCTCAGAGAGCCAACAAGCAATTTTATGAAAGGAATGATAATACATATACATTGTCTCAAGATATTTTACAGCTCTCTGGGAAACATCTGTCTCTTTGGTCTGAGAAAAGCATTTGTCTTGTTGGTATTTGAATATGTCTGTTTATGTATGTCTAGGACTTTCCTACGTAGCTATTAACACTGTTTTTTAAAAACCCATGTTTATGTGACAAGAAAAAAACCCTTCTTCTACAGAAGTGTGTTTTGCATTCTTACTCCATTTGTGCCTCTATCACAGAACACTCAGGATTAGGTAATTTATAAAGAAGAGAAATTTGGTTATTTCTCATAGTTCTGGAGCCTGAAAAATCCAAGGTCAAGGTGCTGGCATTTCCTGGGGGTCTTCTTTCTGCATCCGTACATGGCAGAAGTTGGAAAAAGAAAAAATGGACATATTTCCTTTCTCAAGTCTTCTTAAGGCCATTAGTTCTCTCGTGAGGGCAAAGCCCTTGTATCCTAATCACCCTCAAAAGTCCCACCTCCCCGCACCGAAGATTAAACCTCCAACATGTGAATTTTGGAGGGCACATTCTGGCCATGGCACATGGACGAGAGACAGTCCACGAAACTGAACTCATGTGATAAACGTGTAAGCTTATACTTTTAGTTTTAAGTGACACTGGGGAGAAACATCTAGACTGATTTAGGGCAATATGTGAATAGAATTTCAAAGTGCACACATTCAGATAAATGAACAGATAAATTGCTTGTTTTATTAAAAAAAATCAAATATTTTGCATGTTATGATGTCAGTATATTTTGTCAGAATCCAAGATGGAAAACTTTGACCTTATACTTAAATAATTGACCTCAGCTTTCTATCTGTCACAATATATACTTATATTAGCACATAAATGACTAAAAGTTGTTTGTAGTTTAACTGTGACTTAGGCGTGAGGTTGAAGCCTTCGCATATTGAAGTGCTATTGCAGGTAATCACAGGCTACTCTATAATTAAGCTTTGACATTAAATGCTGTACTTCAGATTTTCTACAACAAAAACATTTTCATCTGACAGATCCGAATATTTTTAAATTTATTGTTTGAATCATAATTTTTGCTCATTGATTTTTTTTCAAAACAGAGAACATAAGTAAAACTATTTTAGACATCCTTTGAGGAGTCTTATGTTTAGTTATGCAATATGGGGTTTAGATTTCTGAAAAATGATGCTTAGGGAAAACAATTAGTGCTTATTTGTAAAGTCATACTGTTAGTGAGATTTTGTTAGAATGAACAACATTATTCATAAATTAAGAAAGATTTTGTCACTGATGTTTCTGCCTGTGATCATACTCACTATGTTCCCACACAGTATAATGCAAATGGTATCTGAAAACCACTTTTTTTGACACTTGACTTTCTGATTCAACTCACGGCTACTTAGGCCTGCGGTGGGAAAGGGAGTTCAGAGGCATCGTCTCCCTTCCTAGGAGCGCTGCTGGGCAGGAACGTGAGGCTGGGGTCCACACACAGATTGCAGTTCTGCTTCTGCCACTTACCAGGTGGAAGTCCTCCCCATATCGCTAAGGAATGCTTTTATTTTCCCTTGTTTTTGAAGGTAGGACAGAGAAGAGGAGACAGTCTATGTGGCCTTAAGATCCTTTTCACTCATAACAAAGTACATTTCAATAAAGGCGATGTGTAGGAGGCGAATTTACAAATGGTTTTAATCATTGATTACATTGAAATGTGGATGCTGAAAATATTAAGTTAGTGCAAAAGTGATTCTGATATTCACCATTACTTTCAATGGCAAAAACTGTAATTACGTTTGCACCAACCTAATATAGTCTGGCTATTTTTATCAAAACTTTCAAGACATTGAGCACATGGCCTAATGTCCTTCATCATGTGGAGAAGACTAAAGGATTGCCATGTATTTCCACATCATAGCACAGCCAGGTAGAGAAAATGAGCTCAAGAACTTCATGCTCTCCTCACCAGGTTCTTCGTTTTTTGATGCCATTGAAAAGTAATTTGTAAACTTTTAGATGCAATTCTTACATCTCCATCAAACAAATGGATGAAGGGTTGACATAATTTTTTTTGTTTTCCCAGTGTCTTTGCATAATAGATGCTTAATCAATTTAAAAATAAGAAATAATCTGAATTCTACTCAATCTTTGTCTCCAGCTGACACCAGCTTCCACTTCCATCCTCCTGCCAGAAACCTTCTGATTACCAATGTCTGCATCTCCTCCAAAATCCATTTCAAAGCCCACCCTCTCTGATGGTGGTCACTGCACTCCATTTGCTATAGCATTTTCCTGGAAAATTGAGCCTCCTGAATGCTCCTCAACCCATTGACTCTCCAGTGTTTTTTATTCTTTGTCACTCTTCATCTTTTCAGCCTCCACATCACCTCTCCACTTTCTCATTTTTAAAATTTTATTATTTTAGAGACATTGTCTTGCTATGTTGCCTAAGCTGGAGCAAAGTCATTATTCAAACTTGGAATCACAGAACACAATAGCCTCAAACTTCTGGACTGAAGCAATGCTCCTGCTCCAGCCTCCTGAGTCACCATGACTCAGCTGTGTGTGCACCACCATAGCTGTCTTCATTGTCTATTTTTGCTTTTACCATTTACAGAGTAAATTATCCAGAATACCTATAGTTCTCCTCTTCAAATTTTTCTTTTTGATCAATTTTCTAATATGTCTTCTATCCCCATTACACTACTAAAAGTCATCTTTTCCAGGCCACCATTGACGTAAGAGAAATTAAATGGATGCCTCTGCTTTCATCCTAATTGGCCTTGCAGGAGCACTCAACACACTTGACCTTCCCTGCTTAATTGAAAGAGCTTGCTTTGTTTGGTTTGGTTTGTTTGTTTGTTTTTATGAAACTCATAATATCAAGCTGTTCTCATCCTCACCTTACCTTATGGGTCATTTCTCGTCAGTATTAATGGTTGTTTTTCTTTTCCTTCTTTGTCATGTACATCTCTAAAGGCTGAGTGGCCCCAGAGCTCTCTTTCAGTCCATTGCTTCCATTTTCTACCTATTTTCTATCCAGTGCTATGACAATTGAGATAGTCAATATGCTAATGGTGTTCAGCCTCATGTCCTTCTTTCGACTTTTTCTGACAGTGTGTAGATCTGCTACTATATTGCTTCTTTAATACCTCCATGACATTTACAAAAAAGGCACTTCAAACTCAAGAAGCACATTTTTAAAACCAAATTGTGATTCAATTCTTCCTAAAGAAGGTACAAGGTGCCTGAAGTGTTCTTCAAGACTTTCCAGTCACAGTAAATGGTTCACCATCTTCCCAGTTCACCAAAACATTAGCCAAAGTATCAGATTATTTCTTGAATTTTTATTATCCCTCACATTTTTCCTACATTCAAGCCATCAAAATGTTTTCTTGGTTCACCCTCTATAATGTATCCTGTATCTGTCTATTGCCTTCCAGCTTCAATGTGAAAGCCTATTTCAAGCCACCATGATTCTTCATGTGGATTACTAATTACTTCCTAAGAAATCTTCCTAATTTTACTCTCAATCCCTTCTTCTCCAGTTGTGAGAGGTATCTTCTCAAAGTGACTCTCAGATGACACTACACTCCAGCTTAAAACTCTACAATGACTTTCCACTATGCTCATAAAACTATCTAATATTATTTTAGGTGGTAGAGACAACCTGAGCACACTTTCCTTCTTGGTATGGGGAGGTTCTCTCATGGGTGCACATTGAGTGAAATCAGGGCTTCCTCCTGCTTAGCTTGAAATGGTAATATTTTCTGTTACAGTACTTGGAAGAAGAGAACTTCATCTCCTTCTTCTACTAAGTCTGAAATGCTCAGATTGCCCTTGCAATAGTCCTTGGGAGAAACTTTATCTAGGAATTGTCAATTGGGCAGTCCAACACAAACTTTTGAAAGGCTGATTTAAAGCTGTAGAGCTTAGAAAATTCTGTACCAAGGTGCCAGATGCATCTAATGTTCAGACCAGAAGTAGAACATAGCATCCAATTGAGCACTTGGGGTTGCAGCATGAGGTCACATTTTTTTCTCATACATGGCATCCCTTCATTCCTGCCCATTGCATAAGCTGGTCATCAAGCCTTTCCAGTGATACTAAGCCCTGTCCAACACACTATGAATTCATTGTCCTATTGGCTGCCTAGAGCTGGTTTATAATATTTGAAGTCAGTAACCCTGAATAATGTACATTATCCATAAAAGCTCCATAATCTGAATCTCACATATTCCTTTGACTACATCTTTTCCCAGCTCCCTAATGTACACTAAGCTTCAGCCAAGGGGTCTAAGTGATTTTTCTTGAAAATGCCATTGTCGTTTATAAGATATTACGTTCACTATTTCAATTATCTTTTCTTATTTAACATTGACTCAAAAGCTTAGTGGCTTAATATAACAATGATTTGTTATCCTTAGTCACTTAGCGGTTGGACTGGGCTGGGAGGTCCAAGGTTTGAACAGTTTTCACTTACATATCTATTACTTGGGACTCTTCCACATTTCCCCATGTGGATAGCTTGGGCTTCCTCACAGCATGGTGGACTCAGGTAGACAGTTTCCTTATATACCGGCTGACTTCTAAGAATGAACATGAAATGTACCATGCTGCTGAAAAGCTATGTCAGAGCTTGCACACCATTGCATCTACTACAACATATTAGACAGCCTGAACTCAGGGCTCTGCCCTTTGGTAGAAACAGTAGCACACGTTTACAGGAGTGGAGAAATCATGGCAACTATCTATAGAGACTACTGCTTTTGCTCTCCCCTTTATCCGTGGCTCTCATATGTGGCTTCTTAGGGGTCCTAGTTCTCAACTTAGACATCTCCTCAGAAAGGAAATTTCTGAACCCCATATAATGTTGCTCCCACCCATTTTATTTTATTTATGAATTTATCACTTCCCTAAATCTACTTGCTGAAGAAAAAAATAAAGCAAAAACAAAAAAATTCTGCCTGGATTTTATTATGAGTGCAACAGGAAGTCATCATAGGGTTTTTAGCAGGGGTGTAATATCATCTGACAATCACTTTGAGAAGATACACCTAGCTACTGGATAATATGGTATAAAGAGTAAAATTAGGAAGATTTCTCAGGAAGCAATTAGTGATTCATTTAAGAAATCATGGTGGTTTTTAAAAAAAAAAAGCCTATTGGCATTGAAACTGGAAGGCAATAGACAGATCCAGGATGCATTTTAGAGGACGAATTAAGAAAATACTTTGATGGTCTGGATGCAAGATAAATGTGAGGAACAAGAAAAATTCAAGAAATGATCTGATGTTTTTGGCTAATGTTTTGGGGAACTGGGAAGATGATGAGTTAATAATTTTAATTCTAGATAGCTTATGGAAATCTAATAATAGACACTGTATTCTTCAATGGAAACTACTCAATTGCATTCTGGTCTCCTGACCTCTAGTGTGCTTATTTAGCGTCTTTCAATATGCTTTTCATTTTGTTGCAAGGTAAAACTGCGTGTGGTACTCAGTATATAACCCATGGGTCGCCCGATTACAGCCCATGGACCAAATCCAGTCCAAAAATTTTTACTAGAAATACATTTTTATTCTGACACCACCAGGCCCATTCATTTTCGTGCTGCCTGCAGCTGCTTTTGTGCTGCCAGAGCAGAGTTGAGTAGCTGTGAAGGAGACCCACAAAGCCTAAAATACTTGTTCTGGCTTTTCACAAAAAAAGTTCCTGACTCTGGGTGCATCCTCTTGTGTGACTTTTCTATTTTATGTGATGTGAAAATGAAGGACTGTGATATGATATCAAACATGAAAATCTGGGGCTAAAGCTATAAATTTTTGTAAAAGGCAAACATTTTAGGTCTTTCTACTGCTCTCAGCTCCCACCCCTACCTTTGTGTTGCTAAACTTAGGGCAGATCAAGGTGTGCATTCACGTGCATTCACAGCGTTTTCTCAATGAGTACAGATGTGGCAACCCAACCCTATGGCTTTCTGCGTGAGAAAAATGTTTTGATCATAAATATACTGAGGGGATCATAAAATACTAAAATTAAGGACTTAACATTGGGCATAATTTCGGTCTTGAAAGAGATTTTGAGAAGCAATTCTTTAAAAAAAGAATTATTTATCTTCCTCCAGTTTCCTACTTTGAAAGTGATTAAGACATAGCCTGAGGCTTGCTTCAGAACCTAAGCAGCTGTGTCCATCAAGTTAAAAAAGAGAGAGAGAGAGAGAGAAAGGGTGAGAATAAATGTAGTCACAAGATTAGATTTAAAATGAAGAGAAGGATCCCCATCAGCTGGTTAATGATACGCCATCACTGACAATTTCACTCAGCAATGGGATTTTGCTTGAGGCTGCGCATGTTTCTCTCATTTCTCTTGTGTCCCTAAGTCCTCTATAGAGTTAAAAATACATGAAGGAATGAATAAATAAGTTAATTAGTATGTACTTTGAAATTGAATTTTAGAACACTAGTACACTGTCATGAAAAATTCAAGGCAAAAAGAACCTAGATTTATCCAGAATGTCCCCAAAGGTAAGAAAATTCCTCCTAATGCCCAGGTTCCAACCCTGTGTTTAACTTGAGAAAAACAAGACTACATTCCTCTCACCGACCTTTGTTTTCTTGCCAGAATATTTTCCTTCATGAGGATGGAGGCAAGTGGAGATGCATTTGTTTTTCACTACAGCTTCATACGATGTACCTGTGCTGCTTCTAACAGTAGATGCCTCCTTGAAAAGTCAGAAGCCCATCTGTCTCTATCACTTGGCATATAACATTTTCTGAAATCAGCTTTAATTGTGTGCCTCCAGTGAATAGAGTCAATTTCCACAACTGTGGGGCCCTTTAGGCAATATAGAGTTAATAGTTACAGAATAGAGTGAGGTCTCTTGATCTCACTCTATTCTGTAACTATTAACTCTAAATTATATATTTTTATGATAAAATGGAATGATGGAAAGTGGAAGTTCTCTAGTGGAAAGATATGTGTTTAAATACTATTGTTAATATTTTGTCAAAGGTGCTATACTGGGCAGGATAATAGTCCCCCCACCCCGCCCTGATGTTCTTTTCCTATTCCCTGGAAGGTGAATATGTCAGCTTCTGGTACAAAGGGCAAAAAAGGCTGCGGTTGGAACTCACGTGCTAATCACCAGCTCTCTGACCTAGAAAGGACATGTGTAAAACGGTGCTGGAAGATGTGATGTAGGAAAGACTCCATTGGTTTCCTTCAGCTTTAAAGATAGAATGGCCATGAGCCAAGGGACGAAGTGGCCTCTAGAATCTGAAAAAGGTAGGGAGCAGATTCTTCCCAGAGACTCCAGAAGACAATGCACTCACCCAACATATTGACTTTAGCCCAGTGAGATCCGTGCTAGATTTCTGATCTCTAGGCCTGTAGGATAATCTGTTTCTCTGCCCTTTCCAGCAGCAGAAGGAAATTAAGACACTGATTTACATGTGAAATTATTTGAATTTGTTTGAAGTATCTGAATACAAGTAAATCTTCCAAATCAAAAATAAAATACACTCATTGAAATCAGTTCTACTTCAGTGAAAGCAATTCAGTTTAGATTTTTCACTGGAGCACATGTCTCAAGAAGACGAAAAAGAAACTTATTTGCAGTATATTTAACAATTATGTTAATGTCACTGTGAAAATTCCCACAAAGTCAGCCTCTTTTTACTGGTATCGTTTTCCATTTTCAAGGCTTAATAAGCCCGGCCATCTTGATGGGGTTGACTGTATACCACAAGCCCTGATACCTGGCTCAAGTTGAATTCCCACCTTTCACCTGTGTATGAGGTAACTTCTTCCCTGCTACACCCAGTCTACTTTGCAAGTCTCTGTAAACAAAAATCCAACACACCCTGAATAAAAACCTCAACCCCACCTCTACCTATATCCTGTTTATGCAGAGTCTCAGGAGTAACACCTCTTTCCTCCAAGTGGCCGCACCAAGAATCTCAATGTGTTGCAATCACTCTTTCCATATCTAATCAGCCCTAAATTCTAATTCTTGCAAATACTCAAGTAACACTCATTTATTTTCTATTCTGCTGTCAGAACCTTATTTTAGATGACCTTTTAATTGGTCTTCCTGCCTTCTGCCACTTGTTGTCCTAATTGGTGTCATATTCTATGCCCTGCGTACTTAGAAAATCAGTTCCTTTTGGCCCCAGAACCTTCAGATATTGGTCATTGTCCCAAATCAAAGTGTGAGTCTATGACAGTGATGTTCCACACTTCCATAGTACAAGGCTGGAATATTTTTCCATGTGTTTCCAATTATTTTTTCTCTCAGATTTCCTTTATAATCTAAAGAAATATTGAGGACACCAAAAAAGCTCTTATTTATGTTTGTTAGATTTATAGATAGTGTTGTAATTCATTTTCACACTTCTGTAAGAACTACCTAAAACTGAGTAACTTATGAAGAAAAAAGTTTTAATTGACTCACAGTTCTACATGGCTGGGGAAGCCTCAGGAAACTTACAATCAGAAAGTAAAGGGAAACAAGGTACATCTTACATGGTGGTAAGAGAGAGAGGGCGATAGAGCAAGTGGGTAAGTGCCACACTTTAAAACCATCAGAACTTGTAAGAACTCACTCACTACCACAAAAATAGCAAGGGGAAAACTCCCCATGATTCAATCACCTGCCACCAGGTCCCTTCCTTGACACATAGGGATTATGGGAACTACAATTTGAGACGAGATTTGAGTGGTGACACAGGATCAAACCATACCATTTTGACCCTGGACACTCTGAAATCTCAAGTCCTTCATACATTTCAAAATGCAGTAATGCCTTCCCAACAGTTCCCCAAAGTCTCAACTCATTCCAGCACTAACTCAAATGTCCAAATTAAAAGTGTCATCGGAGACATGACAAATTACTTCTGCCAATGAGCCTTTGAAATCAAAAACAAGTTAGTTACTTGCAGAATACAATGAGGGTACAGGAATTGGGTAAATATGCCCATTCCAGGTGGGAGAAATTGTGCAAATTAAAGGGGCTACAGGCCCCATGCAAGTCCAAAATTTAATAGAGCAGTCATTACACCTTAAAGCTCCAAAATGATTTCCTTTGACTCCATGTCTCACATCTAGTTCACAATGATGCAAGAGGTAAGCTTCCACAGCCTTGGGAAGCTCTGCCCCTGTGACTTTGCAGGGCACAGCCCCCTTCCAGGGTGTCTTCATGGTTGAGTGTCTGCAGCCTTTCCTGGAGTACTGTGCAAGCTGTCAGTGGTTATATACCATTCTGGGATCTGGAGAATGCTGGCCCTCTTCTCACAGTTCCCCTAGGCAGTGCCCAATGGGGACTCTGTGTTGGGGCTTTGACCTCAGGTTTCCCCTCCTCACTGACCTAACAGAGGTTCTCCATGAGGCTCTGCTCCTGCCAGAGACTTCTGCCTAGACATCCAGGCATTTCTATATATCCTCTGAAATCTAGGCAGAAGCAGGCCCAAAACCACGTGGAATTTGCCAAGGCTTGGGGCTAGTGCCCTCTGAGGCAATAGCCAGAGCTGTACCTTGGCCCATTTTAGCCCATGGCTGGGGCAGGAGCTGCAGCAGCTGGGATACAGAGTACCATGTCTCTGTATTCCACAGAGCAGAAGCCTGCACAGAGCAGAAGAGCTGGCCCAGGAAACCATTTTCCCCTCTAGGCCTCTGGGCTTGTGATGAGAGGTGCTGCTGTGAAGGCCTCTGAAATGCCCTGGAGACATTTTCCCCATTGTCTTTGTGATTAACTTCCAGCTCCTTCTTACTTATGAAAATTTTTGCAGCTGGCTTGAATTTCTCCCCCCAGAAAAATGGGTTTTTCTTTTCTACCTCATTGTCAGCCTGCAGATTTCCCAACTTTTATTCTTTGCTTCCCTTTTAGACGTTAAGTTCCAATTTCAAATCATCTCTTGGTGAACTCATATGACTGTAAAAGTCAGAAAAAGCTAGGTCATATTTTGAATGCTTTGCTGCTTAGAAATTCCTTCTGCCAGATACCCTAAATCATGTATCTCAAGTTCAAAGTTCCACAAATCTCTAGGGCAGGGGCAAAATGTCACCAGTATTTTGCTAAAGCATAGCAAGAGTGACCTTTGTTTTACTTCCCAAAACTTCATCAGCAACTGAGAACACCTCCGCCTGGACTTCATTGTCCATATCACTATCAGCATTTTTGTCACAGCCATTCAAGAAGTCCCTAGAAAGTTTCAAACTTTCCCACATTTTTCTATCTTCTTCTGAGTCCTACAAACTGTTAAAACCTCTGTTGATTACCCAGTTCCAAAGTTAATTCCACATTTTCAGATATCTTTACAGCAATGTCCCACTTCTCTTAGTACCAATTTTTTTTGTGTTAATTCATTTACACACTGTTATAAAGAACAACTTGAGACTGAGTAATTTATGAAGGTTTAATTGACTCACAGTTGAAGAAAATGTTTAATTGACTCACAGTTCCACATGGCTGGGGAGACTTCAGGAAACTTACAGTTGTGGTTAAAGGCAAAGGAGAATCAAGGCATATTTTACATGGTGACAGGAAAGAGAGAGAGTAAGGAAGGAGGTGCTGCACTTTAAAACCATCAGATCTTGTGAGAACTCACCATCAGGAGAACAACAAGCGGGGAAACTATCTCTATGATGCAATCACCTCCCACCAGGTTTCTTTCTCAACATATGGGGATTACATTTCAAGATGAGATTTGGGTGGGGACACAGAGCCAAACAGTATCAGACAAAAGTTAAAAGTAAAATTTTTAAATTCTTTATTCATTAATTCATGCCAAAGTTATAATAATATCTCTATTATGTCCAAACATAGCATCTGAAGCATCAGTAATCCTTTACTCATTGTTGAGACAATCTGCCAAATATTTTGCATCTCAGCCTGAGAAACCACAGTTTCTCTATTAGCTCTTCTAAGTAAAAATGGTGTTGGATGAAAATTGTCTCATTTAACACACAGCTCAAACAGTCACAGAAGCTCTTTTTCTGGAGATAACCATCATGCCTCAGTATATGGCAGAAGTGCAATGCTTCTTCTCATTTTGTCTCACAGGATATAAGACTTGTGCTCAAGGATTGAGATTTCATACAATTAATGATATTTAATACCTTTACAAAGATATTCCCAAGAGAATTTATATTTTTCACTCTGCGTGTGAGATAGAAGAATACAGGGATTACTTGTATGAACTGGTGCCACTGCCTTGATTTGTGGTAAAGTGCCAGCAGTGTGTGCTGTGTGTCAAACTGTTTCAC
Source organism: Plecturocebus donacophilus (assembly GCA_004027715.1). NCBI lineage: Eukaryota > Metazoa > Chordata > Mammalia > Primates > Pitheciidae > Plecturocebus > Plecturocebus donacophilus. The sequence goes on along the minus strand of PVKP010015559.1, from coordinate 26,984 downwards.
TTCCCATCTCCTTCGGATTGCTCACTTCATTTGCTTGCTCACAACTTTCCTCACTATTGCACACCAAGGCAGCAACAGAGTGTTCCTCACTCTCACTTTTATTTTTGCTGTAATCCATAACTAGAATTTCACTTGCCCATCTAGAATGAACCCTTCTCGAGGGCAAGGACCATTTCTAATTCAATTTACCTTGCAGAAAATGCAGAGGTAATAAATGTTTGTCTAATGTAATTGAAAATTTTTTCTTGAAGAAAATCATTTTCTGGGTGTCTTCATTTTTTCCTTTTTTAGTAGCTGGAACATTCAATGCAAGTACTGTATATCTATCTTTCAGTCTCAAGGGCCTTTCCCACATTTAGCCCTAAGAAATGTTTCTTGTCAGAACTTGATTGTTGTTATAAAAAATTTCAAACCAAGATCATCCCCTTTTTAACAGTTATAATGGATGAAATTACAGAAACTCTAAAACAAGTGTAACTACATTCTAACCCTCACTCTACCATTGAAGATTGCCTTAATACTGCTGATCAAGTAGATTTCCTAGGGTGTCTTCAGTAGAGCCTGTGCTGTTGCTTCATGAGTATTTTCAGGGAAGTCTGTGCATTCCTTTCAAATGTTGCTACAGGTGTGTTTACTCTGACTCTCATAGTCTTCACAAGTATGTGGACACTTGCTGGTGACCTTATCCAGAAAGCTGGATGCTTGGAAGGAGAGCTTCCTACCAATTAGTGCCAACTGGTGCACCACCATTTTCGTAAGGCTGTGCGACTGTTGATGTACAAACACGAGATGGTAAAGCCCTTACAGCATTGATTAATTTCTTTCATTTCTAAGGATTCAGAAACTACTGATTTATGTCAAAAACTCAGGCTTTGCACTGAATATTTTGGGATAGTAGCTGTATCCTGGAGGTTCAGTCTGTGGTAGGGAAGGAGAAGGCTATGGTTCCAGGTCCCAAGACTTAGAAAGGGACATCAGCTGTCACTGAGAAGATTGCAGAAGGTAAAAGGATGTCGTGAGTCACCCACTGTAACTTTCACAATAAAACAATGGAGGGAAGAAAAAACTGAGGTCAAGAACAAACATGCTGCTGCCTTTTATACAGTAGGAGCCTTTAAATTCATTTTCTTTCTTTGTTTTCTTCAAGAAGTGGACATGTGGCACCAAAATGTGAAACAAAAGTCTACCGTCACTAAAAAATAATCACTAGAATTTCACACACATATTTTGATCTGAGTGATGGTTTTTAAAAATTCCTATGCACTACATGAACAAATCAGAGTGCATTTGGAAATTAAGCCATACAGAAAGGCTTGTTGGCTTATTAACTTTTATACATAGTAATTAATCCTCTAGCATTTTATTGTCCTAAAATCTCTTTCATGTATGTTATCTTATATCTCACCCCATCTCTGTGAAGTGGATATTATTTTTATTTTAAGGAAGTCATAACTGTTTTGATAAAGTAGTGTGTCAAGCAGAGATGCATTCTGCTGTTATTCTGAAGTACAGAATCAAGCACTGTGTGGTGGCCCCAGGAAGTTACCAGAAACACAGATGTCTTCATTTTTCTGCTGACATCATTTGTTTCTATCTTTAAGATTGAGAGATGGCTACTGTAGGTCTAGCCATTGATTTGAGTTTCTGGCCAGGAAAAGGGGAAAGACAGGAAGCAAAAGAGCATTCACTTCCTAGATGAGTCAGCCTACTTTAAAAGGTATTTTCTGGAACTTACACTAATAACTATTTCTGACCACATATAGTTGACCACTAAATATATCTGCAAAGGAGACTAAGAAATGTAATCTTCTGCTGTTGCTTTGCTATTCCAAATAAAAGTAGGATTCTATTTTTGAGGAAGAATCCCAACCATCTTCCTGCAGATGGTTATTCTGTTACAGAGCTGAAGCTTTGCAGTTTTTAATTCCATCTCTGTTTCTTGTACTTTTCAAACTACTTATCAGTCTCTTCCCACTCTCAAAACAAAGCCTCCCTACCTTGTGCGGTTCATTTTGTCTTTCTGATTATCTCTTTTACCTCAAGGGCACCCGCATTCCCCGGTGTTTCAACTGACGTGGCTCAATGCCAATGCTCCCACAACTCACAGTAAAAGCAAATGTAAATCTTCTCTGAAAAAAAAAATCCTCAGATTAAGGATTCTGGTTTTCCATAAACTAAAATCAATGAAATATGAAAGACCATAATTAAAAATCAGCAAACATACAAAATTGTCATGATCATGCATGAGAGTCAGACAGAAAAGCAAACATTACATTTAGACTACCTGATATTGAAATTGTAAGAAAAATAATACTTAGCATTGTGCATATCAAATATGTTTATGGCTTTTAAAATTAATAAACTGAGAAAGCTGTAAGAAACTATCCAAGATTACAAGAGAGCTTTGAAAAATAACCACATAAAATGTTTATATGTATATATATATATATGTGTGTGTGTGTGTGTGTGTGTGTGTGTACTATTTATTTGTATATACAGCCTTACATGCATATATACATATGTATGAGACATGATAGTTCAATTAATTATTAAACATCTGATTAAAGAGAAATAGCGGATTCACTAAAAGATCTGCAAAAATTACCTAGAATACAGCCCAGAGGCACAAGTCAGAAAAAATGAAGAATTCAAGAGATAACAAGAATATTATTTCTACCAAGCATCTAACAGGATTCCAGAAGAAGAGACTCCAAAAAATAGAGTAAAAAGATATCTGAACAGATAATAAAAAGCAAGTTTTTAAGATTAATGAAATATATGAATCCACAGTAGATCCTAAGTTAGAGGGAAAACATAACATGTACCAAACAGAATAAATAAAAAGAAAACTGTATTTAGATGAATGATAGTGAAACCAATGTACTGCAATGTCAAAAAGAGGTTTTTAAGTAGAGAAAAAAGATATTCTTAAAAATTATTGGAAAAAAGATTTATATCACTCTTCTTCATTTAACAATGGAAACTAGAAGGCAATGGACAGTATGTACTCAAAATGATGAGATAAAAATGATTGTCACTTCTGAATTATATATTCAGAAAATGATTTTATGGGTGAAAGTAATGGCATTTTATTATCAGTAAATTAATGAAATTTACTACCAACACACCATACCAGCAACAATGCTATGATAATAGAAGTCTGCAGAGATTTAGGGTTGGTGCAAGGAAAAATCAGCATAATCGATTCTAAAATATTTTCATTATTGGGATGGAGCTTAAAACAAAAACTTTAGAGTTGCTTAATTGGATATGTTAAAATTTAAAAGGCAATAAAATAAGTGCAAGTAGATGCTTCATATTTTATCAAATAAAAGAAAATGCAATAATTGATTACATTTTTAAAACTTCATTGACTAAAAAAAGGAAGAAAATAAAATATGGATTGAAAAATCAAGACAAAATCAATCACTTAACTGTCCCAGTTAGACAATACAAACAAATATATGAAAACTGGAAAGAAAAAAGAAAAAACTTTGCCAATATTTATCAATAATATTATTTAAACATAAATTTAATACAGCTTCAGCTTATGGTCAAAATGAAATAACAGGGACAAGATTTACTCTCCCACTTGGAACAAGTAAAAAATAATAGGACAACATACATGAAACTGATTCTCAAGACATTGCACATCAGACACTGAAGCAAATTGATTCCCCAAAAATGTGAAAGATGCATGGTGAGTACTCTGATTCCCACAGCTTCTACCTAGAAAGATGTCTCCGTTGTAGTAAAGGAGCAACCTTTACCAAGATTGTGCCTTGTGATGGCACAATCTTGACTCACTGCAACCTTGCCTCCTGGGTTCAAGTGAGTCTCCTGCCTCAGCCTCCCGAGGAGCTGGGATTACAGGCGGCCACACCACACCTGGCTAATTTTTGTATTTTTAGTAGAGACAGGGTTTCATCATGTTGGCCAAGCTGGTCTCAGGAGTTCGACCTCCCAAAAGTGCTAGGATTACAGGTGTGAGCCACTGCAGCCAGCCTAGAACACTTTTTTATTTCAAACAGTCTAAGTCTAAATACAGTGACATAACATTGCTAAAATACTGAAAAAAAATTGTTTTTAAGAAAAAATCAATTTTCACTAGAATTCTCTACTCAGCAAAAACATCTTTCAAAAGTCAAGGTAAAATACTTTTACACATGCAAAGAAAACCTGTACTATATAGAAATGATAAAAGAAGAAAAAGAAAATTATATCATACAGAAAACAAATTCTTCATAAAGAATTCCAGAAATGTAACCACATGTATATATAAATAACTTAATTTTTTCAGATTGTTTAAATCTCTTTACCAATAATTGAATATTTAAAAGAAAAATATAATTATATGGTGGGTTTGTAAAAGTAAATTATAAAATAACAATGGAACAAAAAAAAAGGAAGGAAAAAACTGAAAGTAAATTATTTGGGAGTTCTATGTATACCTGGAATGATATAATCTCACTTACTGGTAGACAGTAGTAAGTTAAAAATGCGTAGTGTAAATTCTAAATCAAACCCTGCTATAACTCAACAATGTGTTATAGCCAATAAAGCAATAAATAAAATAAAATGGGATTGAAAAAATTCTGAATTTATCCTAAGGAATGAAACAAAGAGAAAAGGAGAACAAAGTAGAGTTGGAATACACGGCATCAAATAGAAGATGATATGTTAAATTTCAGCATGCCAAACATCACATTTATTGTTACATTAAATGTAACAATGAAATTAACAGGAAAATAGTTTTAGATTAAATAAGATAACAATCTTAACCATATGCCAATTACAGAAACCCAATTTTAGTATAAAGACAAATTGTTAAGTAAAATGCACACTATCAAAACTAAAAATTGGAATAGCTATATTAATTAGACAAAGTAGATTTGAGAACACAGATTATTACCAGGAATAAAAACAATTTCTTAATGAGAAATTTTCTAATGAAAGGGCCAATTCACAAGGGGAAAGGCAATCTTAGGTGGTTTTGTACATAATAATAAAGCTTTAAAATATATAAAGAAGCAATCTGGTAGAACTACAATGAGATCTAGAGAAATACACAGAAGTACTCAGATATTTTAATGCTTATCTACAGTACATAGAATAAAGAGGCAGAAAATCAGTAAAGATATGAAAGGTTTAAATAGTATTGTAACCAACTTGATCTAGTTGATATTTATGAAACACCCCACCCACCTTCAGCATAATAAACATTCCAAGTCAACATGGAACATCAACTAAAATTAAATATATGTAGGTTAAAAAAACAATTCTTAATACACTTAAAAATATTCAAATCACAAAAAAGTGTTCTTAGAGCACAGTGCAATTAAACTAGATAAACTACATAAGTACACAAACTGGTATTTTAAAACTGAAAAGTATTTTAAACAGAAGCATTTTAAAATTGAAAAATAGTTCCTTAACTATTACATGGATTTGAGAATGAATTTAAAAAGAATTCAAAAGTATTTTGAACTGAAAGAAAAGGAAGAGACAAACTATTAGAATTTGTGCTGCGTAACTAGACTAGCAATTAAGAGGAACTTAAAGCACTGATTATTGTATTAGAAAAGGTGAAATTCCTAAGTCAATGATTCCAGTATCTGCCTAAGTCAGGCAAAGAAGAAAAAAGAAATAAAGTAAAAATCAGAAAATCAATGTCAAAAGCTGATCCTATGAGTAATCAATAAAACTGATAAACCTTTCAGAATGATAAAAACAAAACAAATTACTTATATAAGGAATGGAAAGAGTAACATTACTACACTTCTAAAAAATACTAAAAAGGTAAGAGAAAATTATAAAACATTGTTGAAATAATTAAATTAGCAAGCTAAATACACACACACTTGCACACACACCTTGTTTTAGGTCAGAACACTCAATATTGTTAAAATGCACATTTTCCCCATATTGACTTATGATTCAAAGCATTGCAATTAAAATCTCAGCATGATTTTTTTCTCAAAAACTGGATACTTGTTTTGAAAATTCATATGGAAGTTCAAAGGACTAAAACTTCCAAAACATCTTTAAAAAAAGAACACAGATGGAGGACTAACGCTATCTGATTTCAAGACACTGTGGAGTTAGGTATAAATGACGTGGAATAGAAGAGTCCAGAAACAGATCTACCCGTGTATTACCATCTGAAATTGCCAAAAATGTGCAAAAGTAATTTAATGGAAAAATTGTAAACTTTTTCATTTGTGTTCTTGTTACAACTGGGAATATGTGTACAATAAAACAAAAAAGAAAAGGAGAGCTTCAAACCATAACTTGCATTCTATAAAATATAAATTTAAAATTGATGATATATTGGCCAGGTGTGGTGGCTCATGCCTGTAATCCCAGCTCTTTGGGAGGAATAGGTGGGTGGATCACTTGAGGTCAGGAGCTGGAAACCAGCCTGGTCAATGTGATAAAACCCTGTCTCTACTAAAAATACACACACACACACACACGAAGATATATTTAAATTTAAAACTTAGAAAATCATATAAAACCTATTTTAAAATTCTATAAATTTAAAAATCTACAAACAACAGCAAAAAATAAAAAATAAAAAAGAAAGCATAGGAGAAAGTTATTGTGACCTTAGGTTAGGCAAATATTTCTTAGATTTCAAAAAAAAAATACAATCCATAAATAACAAATTAAAGAATTAAACTTTTCAAAATTAAAACAACTGAAACAACAGATTTTGCTCTTTGAAACACACTTTAAAAAATGAAAACACAAGCCAAATACTGGGAGAAACAAATAATTGCAAATTACATCAAACAAAAAACTAGTGTCTATGCTATCTTAAGAATTATGAAAACTCAGTTAACTCAACTTCTAAAACTTGGGCAAAATATTGTTTAAACAGACATTTCACCAAAAAAAAGTAAGAATGACAAATTAGCACTTGAAAAACTGTTAAACACTATGGATCATTAATGAAATAAAACTTAAAATGTTAACTTAGAAGTAATAACAATTTATTAGAACAAAATAGTTAATGTATTAAATTTAAATAATTTAAAAATATTCACCATAAAAAGTATTGGCAAGGATGTGAACACATTAGAACACTCAAACACTAGGTGGTGAAAAGGTAAAATAGGCCAATGAATTAAAAAATGAGTTTTGCTGTTTTTTAAAGTGTTAAACATGTACTTGCAGACGATCCAGGCATTCTATGCCTAGACAGCTACCCAATGGAAATTAAAATGCATGATCGTACAAGTGTGGTACATGAATGTTCAAAGCAGATTTATCTGAAATAGCTAAAAACTGGAACTAACACCAACAACCACCAAAGGTGGAATGGACCAACACGTTTTTAAATATTCATCCAATAAAATACTATTCAGCAGTAAAAATGAATGAACTGTAGGTACATGAAACAAGATAAACGAATCTCCAATAACTATGCAGAACGAAAATGGCCAAAAATGTGTAAACTTTATTATTGCATTTATATAAAATTTTACAGATTGCCAGCTAATCTGCAGTGACACAGTGCAGATCCTTGGTTGTGGATAACCGAGTGGAAGGAGGAGAGGAGGAAGGGAATGGAAAGCACTAAGCTTTGGGAATGAGGAATCTGCTCTACTGATTTTGGTGATGGTTTCATGTATTCACATATGAGTTGAAACTTGTCAGATTGTGCATTTTAAACATGCTTAGCTTCTTAGGCAGAAATCACACCTTGAGAAAGCTGTATAATAGATTTAGGGAAACATATTAGGAAACGCTGTTATGACCAACAGCACATCACAGAAACTGCAATTCTTACAAGAAGTCAACTGAAGATCCACGGGATACACTTGTGAGTCAAGACACTATGGAAAATAGAAACATAAGGCTTGGCGTAGTGGCTTGCACCTACAATCCCAGCACTTTGAGAAGCCAAGGCAATTGGATCACTTGAGTCCTGCAGTTTGAGACCAGCCTAGGCAACGTGGAGAAACCTTGTCTCTACAAAAAAAAAAATTACAAAAAATAGCCAGGCATGGTGATGTGCACATGTAGTCCCAGCTACCTGACAGGCTGAGACAGGAAAATTGCTTGAGCCTGGGAGATGGAGGCTGCAGTGAGCTGAGATGGCGTCACTGCGCTTTAGCCTGGGCTACAGAGTGAGACCCTGTCTCAAAAAGAAGTGAAAGACAAAGAAAAAAAAAAAAAAGAAAAAAACCATAAACAGCACACTAGAAGAAGATATAACAATACATGTTAACAAAAGAATCCTAAACAAACAGTAACAAATAGCCCAATGGAAACTGGACAAATGACATAAGCAATGATTTCACAGAATAGGAAACACTGATGACATATGCACTAATCTCATTCTCAGTCAGAAAACAGTTCACATTTTAACCACAATAATTTGCCATTCTATAGAGGCCAAGTTGAAAATAAATTAAGAAGTATGATAATACCAAGTGGTAGAGAGAAGAGACCAACCTCTTAAGTAATGTCATAGTATAAATTTCTCCAAGAAATGTGAGGAAATTATTTGACACAATATGATGTAAGCTTCAGCATTTACTGGAAACCTGACTCAGCAAATATCTTCCCAGGTATGTACCCTAGGGAAAATATCACAAATGTGCAGCTAGAGACATTCACAAACTCGTTCATAACTGCATTTTTCTTAGCAATAAAAATTGGATCCTAAATGTTCATAATGGAAGAAAGGAAATATAAATCCAAAAAGGTGTATTACACAGCAATGAAAAGGAGTGAACTACAGTTACATGCAATAGCATCTATGGTGATTAAAAACAAACTAGTTGGTGAAAATAACAAGTTCTATATGACTATGTATGCTAAGATACCATTTTGTTTATGTTAAAAAAGAATTAAAATTAAGCCATAAAGATATATGTTATTGAATATATTTTTAAAAGCAAATGAAGGCTGGAAGCAATCGCTCATGCTGTAATCCTAGCACTTTGAGAGGCCAAGATCAGGAGGTCCTCTGAGGTCAGGAGTTCAAGACCAGCCTGGCCAATATGGTGAAGCCTCATCTCTCCTAAAAATACAAAAATTAGCTGGGTGTGGTGGTGGGCACCTGTAATCCCAGCTACCTGGGAGGCTGAGGCAGGAGAATCTCTTGAACCCAGGAGGTGGAAGTTGCAGTAAGCTGAGATCTCACCACTGCACTTCAGCCTGGGCAACGGAGACTCTGTCTTAAAAAAATAAGAAATGAATAACAGACACAAAGTTTAGAATAATTATTATCTTGGAGGAGGAGGCTAGAGAATCAATAGGGTGAGAAAGAAATGCTCAAATCGATTCAGTAGAGGGATAAGGTAGACATCTGGTGTGAAAGGGTGGATTCCTAGTGTTCATTGTATGATACTTCCTAACCCATGTACATTACAGAAATTCCTCATATACCTCATATTAAAAACCTATAAGGCTTTAGAGGGTAAGAAATTGAAATGATAGATTATATGTGAAAGGCTGTTTTTCACTTATGCATTTTGGGAGAGGAGATGTGATAATGTACTGACTTTGGGGAGGGGTAATCTGGTCCATTTCCAATGCTGGGTTTCTTCTAAACACTCCTATTAACCCGTTCACCACACATGCTCTTTCATAGACACTTCTGTGTAGATGAATTATGTTACAATTCACTTAAAATATCCTTCATAACTCCTACATTCCTGTGTCAGGGGGTCAGGATCTCCAAGGTTCAGCATTTGCAGAATGACTCCTAGGACTCAAAATATAGTTGTACTCACAGCTAACGTTTCTTACAGTTAAAGGATAAAACACAAAGTCAGAGAAAGGAAAGAATTTGGAAGAAAATTAGACGCAAGTTTCCAAGCAGCGTTCTCTTCTAGTGAGGTTGCCCAGGATAGACTTAATTTCCCCAGCAATGTGTCCTGACAACACATGGGAAGTGCTGTCTTCCAGAGAAGCATATTAAAGACTTAGCATCCAGGGTCTGCACCAGGGGCTGGTCACATCGGTGTCCATTGTCCAGATCATACCCATACTTGAGACCTCCAGAAAGAAAGCAGGAGCTCAGCACAGCCTGTGCTGGGTGCACTGTTCAGGCACGGTGAGCCACGCTTACCATTCAGGGAGGATTTTATAAGAGCTTGGCATGTGGTCTCCAGCTAAGTTCCCAGACAGCAGACAAGGGCCAGCTTCCTTTTTACGGAGGACAATCTTAGCCTGCCACACAGGGGGACCCCCCAAAATCTAAGCACAAAAATGAAATGATTAGTCAAACATTTTGATTCCAGAATGGATTACACTACACTGAGAGATACCTACAAGAGAATTCTTTGAGCTTCTCCTAGGAGAGGGAGAGAAACATTGGGCCCTGTGTTGGGGACAGAAAGCCCAGGAGAAGTGACTACGGTCCTTTCTCCCAAGGAGATTGCAGTACATCCAGGGAAACAAGTCATAGACAGAAAAGATGCCCAGTGATCCATGGGTTCCATACCAGCTCAAGAGAAATAGATATGTCACGACCAAGTTAAAAAAAATTAAGTGTTAACTATATTCTAACTGCTCTCTGCCTTTAGGCGATTCCCATGTAAACCACTCTCTCTACACTTAGGAAAGTGGTTATTACTGTTAAACAAGCTTCCAAAGCCCATACAATTAAACAATGAAAAAAACATTATTTAGTATAACACAGTGTGAATTATCACATGCCTATTAGGAGCTGAATATTTTACTTAAGTTTAAATATAATGATGTGAAGAGGAGAAAAGTGGACATTTACTAGTAACTTAAGCACGATACAGAATTATTAATTCTTAGAAAATATTATGTACCTAAACACTGAATTCCAAGAAATGATGCATTTTTAACCACCAATATGATGTGACACATGTCAACAGCAAGGAAAGGGTTACTTCGGTTATGCTGTTTAAGAAGTGTCAGCCTGAAGACTCCCTGTACCTAAGGAAAGTCTGAGTATGTTTGTAGAAAAAAAATTATAATAGGATTTACATATTTTAAACAACAAAAGTAACCTGTCTTCACTAAGGTAAAAGGACAATAAAAATTATAAAGAGAATAAGAAAATCACTTATAATCTCAGTCTCTAAAGAAAACTGCTGTTTTTATTTTATTGTATTTCATTTAAAGCTCTTCTTGATTTACATGTTTTATATGTATGTTCTCTGTCTGTGTGTGTGTATATATATATATATATGCATGTTTTTATACATATGCATGTTTATACATGTACATAGTGTGATTATAAAAGCCAAATAACTTCTTTTTGCTTTTAACTAAAAAATCATTTAAAATAAAGATCTGTAATAGAATCTCACAATTACAAGAAAAGGAAATTAAGAAGCTCAAGGCTAAAATTTAACCCATGTCACTTGCTTATATCTTTAATCAGTAATTAAAGAGTTTTGCTAATTTTGCTCAGGAGGAGTTTCTTTCTTAATGGCCGGCAGTCATTCAGCTAGATCAATGATGTAATCATGTCACCATACCACCAGCTTGGTCTGAATCCTTTTTGTAGAATTCTTTACAGTTCACAGTGATGTGTTTTCAGGTTAAAATGACCTGAAGTGCTTGAGAAAACCTCATATATTCACCCAGTAATGATCTGAATGTACATACAAAATCTCTTCCATCCACTTTTCGTCTACAATGACGCAGTTTCAAGGGCACAATGAGTGTGGTTTGTTACACAGAAATTGTCATCTTCTAAGTATTATAAGGGTCTGGGCATGCACTTATGCTTTTTTTAATGCATTCCCACAAATTCGGTTACCATTAAAAATAATTATCCCTGCAGCAAAAACATAATTATGTCTTGCAAATAATTCTGGTCATTTTATCTTAGTGTGGGTTTAATGTTGAATCTATCTGAACTAAAATCACCTGGCAAATAAGAATAGTTCACAATATTTTTATGTAGTTTGAAGGCATGATTATTTTTCATAGATACTTAATTTTTTTCTACGTATATCACAAATGTTTACTAATGTTCAAAAAATGAAAAGAAAACATGTAAAATGATAGATCTGGATTATCATAAAAATTATAGTAATCACAAAGGATCATTAAAAAAATGTTGGTGTTTATCAGTCATATAAGCACGAAGTTCCATTATCCCATGTCCCGAGGTAGCAGATATTATCCTTACAGTAGCAGGTAAACTAGCAAAATGTCTAAGATAACATGCTCCAATTTGGATTCATGAAACTGAGCAACCTAACTTTGCTTTTAATAAAACATCCTTCTCATCATATTTCCAGGCATGCTACATGAGTTCATGTTTACATACTATGCCACATCAAGGAAAATATATATGATATTTTACATATATGTATATTATGTATACATGTGTCTATGTGTGTGTAAGTGTATAGGTTCATACATATATGTTCACACAGGTGTATATGTAAATATGAAGTACAAATCTAAAATTGTACAGTGTGTTATAGATATTTTCTTAGTAAATGTTCACAGTAAAAACATTGAGAGTCGTGTATTAGTATCCACATTCTAAAGATGAGAAGGGACGAGCTAATTACGAATGAATAACCTGCCCATCATGGTCGCAGGGCAAACTGTCTTTCCTTCCTTTTCACTGCCTCGGTGTCTGGCTCTTAACAAACAAGACGTGGTCTTTTGTCCCAGGTTCAGTTAGTTGTACATTCTTGTTTCACACACAGCACTTTCATGAGCTGTGAACATATGCTCCCTTCGATATGGCCGGTCCACGTGGGTTCTCTATGAGCAAGAGTCACTTCATTCGCATTTACAGGGCCTTGTGACAATTAGTGTCATTTTTAGCTTGGCTGTTTCCCGCAATGAACTACAAGCCCATGGCGCATGTTTCACAGCCGTGCCTCCATCTCCAGTGTTTGCAATGGCGGTACTCTTGCTGCCAGGCAGGTCTCATCTCAAGTATCACCTCCTTTCTTCTGACCTCTTAAAGTATCACCTCCAGCTTGCATTTCTTCACTGGGTTCATCAGCATAAAATTACCTCCTATGTGTCTGTCTGTCTGTTATCCATCTCCTCTCCTCAGTATTCTCAGCATTCAGAGCAGTGCCTCATGTATGAAGGGCTTGAAAGGATTATTATGAACTACTAGTAATTTTTTGTTATTTGTAAAGAATAAATAAACATGAAATTTTTTTGAACATCAAAAATAAGATGGATTTTTGGTGTTGACTGCCTTCATATGCCATGTTCACGTGTTCACACGCTATGTCCTCCTGTCACTTAAAGACCAGCTATGGGTGGCCTTCCCTGGTTTGTTTACAATAGGGGAGGCCCCGTGGAAGATGTTATATGTGCATACTTTTCAATGATTCTGTAGATCAATATTACTATCCCGTTGTATATATGTGAAAATGAAGCTTATATATTTTGAAAAACCTGCCAAGATGCACTTGTCACTGGAAACAGCTGAATGTAATTCTCAGGTTGGAATGACTCCAAGTGCAAAGTTGTTCAACCCTTCATGCCAGGTTAGAGCAACACTGAGGGGCAGATGGCCTCTCCGTCAGCTCCATCAGGGCTGGCTGTCAGGTGTGACCATGCATGGGTGCTGTGTCTGTATCCCCACCAAAGCCCACAGCAAAGGCTGCATGCATGTTTGCACACACATTTACTCATTTCTTTGTATTTCTGTTTATGGATCTAATAACTACTAAATTTTACTTAGGTGTTTTTATCATTTAAAAAATCCTTAGACCGCTGGGTGCAGTGGCTCACACCTGTAATCCCAGCACTTTGGAAGTCCGAGGCAGGCGGATTGTCTGAGGTCAGGAGTTTGAGACCAGCCTGGCCAACATGGTGAAACTCCATCTCTACTGCAAGTACAAAATTAGCCAGGCATGTTGGTGCATGCCTATAATCCCAGCTACATAGGAGGCTGAGGCAGGAGAATCGTTTGAACCCGGAAGGCAGAGGTTGCAGTGAGTGAGCGGAGATTGTGCCATTGCACCCCAGCCTGGACAACAAGAGCAAAACTGTCTCAAAAAGAATTCCTTAGACATATTCAAGTATTTACTTGTTGCAGAACTTTTAAATATACTCAGTGTTCTATGGATGGTTTTTATTTTGCTCAAAATTCACTGAGATTTCAAATTTATGAATGCCATTGGCAACATCCTCTTTGTCTCTTTCGAACTGATTTTCTTTGTCCCTACTCTGAATAAATAGAGGCCTTGAAATTCACTTGCTGGTGATTTGAACTCATCTCACTTTTTATACTGTATTTTTAAAATTCAGTATATTAGATGTTTTCCTCCTCTCTAATGTGTCTCCATCATTCACCAGACCACAAATACCTGGGCTGGAGGGAGGGGAGTGGGTGCCATAGGTCATTAAAAGTGCCTTTTGCCCCCAGTTGGAATACCTCCGCTAATTCAGGCCCACACTCGTAAGAGGGATCTCAGTACACCAAAAACTGTGCAAATTCAAATAACTTCAATAGTGAGAGATTTTAAACCATGTATTTTAAGACCTGATTAAGGAAATTCTGACCCTTAGCTTGATGAAAAACAGGCTGAGGATAACACAAATATTCACTTCACACATAACAACAATCCAGTGGGAAAAAAAATTAGACGCATGCTCTCTGACATGAAGGAATTAAATCAAGACCAGTTGATGGATTGTCTTAGAAAATTTTTCAATTCTGTGTAAAGTATAACAAAAATCTAAGTTGTCCAGAGATGGAAAGCAAATGAAGAAATGAAATGAAGAAATAAAAAGGAAATGCTGACTTTTCTGAAGGAAAAATTATTTGGTAATTACCATGAGAAAAGCAATGTGCTGAATTTTAAAAATTTGTTTATATTTTGTTTTATTGTTGCCATTATTATTCCACAAAAAGCAAATGAGGAAAATAATCACATGCTCAACTTTCAGAGTGAAAACAGACTCAGAAATTCTGACTAGACAAAGTGCCATGGTTTATCCAGCTAATCCATGATGAAGCCAGGATTCAAACATCGATCCTGACACAGCATCTCATATTCCTTTTATTCTCCTACCGTAGTCAAGGTACACCTTCAATTACTACTTTTTTTTTTTGTAGAAAAATTTCAAAACATAGTGTTATAGACAACAAAAATTCAGATTTGGTGCAACTCTAGGTCCCACTTGATGATAATCCTAAGGGATTTGGGGTCACATTCAAAGTTTTTTTTTTTTTTTGGAAGATACTATGTGGTGACCCAAAGGAGAACTGCTCCTCACAGTCCCCCCAACCCCCATGGGACCAGTGTGCTTCAGGGCAAACACTCGGACTGTTTATTTGATAAAAAAAATCCAGGAGCTCAGTCATCAGTTGATCATGACAGCAACTCTGATTTCAGGCTTGTAAAATTATTTAACTTTTTAAAATAGTAATCGAGACTTAAGTATTATATTTACCCAAATCTGGAAAGGGGAACACAAATTCTAATCCATTTATGTCTTAGGTTCACCCATGTTATTAAATATAAGTAGCTTGTCAGAGAAACAATCAGCATCTCTCAGAGACAAGGAACTAAAGACAGCAACATGGCGGTGAGTTCATGTCACCTTTGATTATTGGATGCATATGGGCCTGAAGACAAATTCTTCAGTGAGGTAAGCTCTGGATGAAGCTTAGATTTAAGGGACAAAAAGACTCACAGTTGGACCTAAAGTGTTGTATAGTTAAGAGAATTAAAGGGTCTTTGTAGAAACACCAATGGTTCCCACTGAGTGAGCTATCTAAATGGGAAGAAACACTGTAGAACTTTTTGGGATCTGGAAGGCCTGGGGCGCAAGTACTCTCAAAGTAGGTGGCTCAAATTCTCCTAAAGCCAAATCGTTTCTAAGATTTTCTAGGCATCATTTGTACAGAACTTGACACTGTGAAACACTTTCACCTACTTAAATATATGTCAACTTACTATACACAGTACTGTAGAGGAATGGAATGGAAGATAGGTTGGGCCTTTGCTTTCAAGTATCTATCCTGTCATTGGAGAAATAAACAGAATAGAATCAGGATAGCTCAGTAACCTAAGTGAAGCATTATTTATTGTGAAATATGAAAATTTAATAATAGCAATAGGAACTTCTACTAATGAAATCTATTTTGTACTCAAAATTTTGGCAGACACAAGAATAACAAGAGGGTACTATCCTAATTTTACTGGTGAGGTATCAGGGCATTTACTGAAATTTATTGATTTACTGAAAACCCACTCAGTAGGTCATAATATTAAAGTAGTAAGCAGGACTGTCTGCCCCCACACCTCATATCCTTTGCAATCCACAATGTTTTAAGGAGTTTCTATAGCTGAAAGGTCATCCTAGATTCTTCTTTTGTTGATATTCAGAGGTGAAAGTGGTAGGAGTTCCTCTTGACCAACATGTGTCCATGTAAGGATAGGCTTTCCAGAGATTCTGACTTCTTTCTAGAGCAATCTCAATCTCATGTGTCATCACATGCAAATCTCTTGGGTATCACTAGTTTACTAGATATTTTTAATCCCTAGTAGGCATTTGTTCAATGCCCATTTTATTGTGTGGTACCTAACAGAAAATGTTCACCAGAAACATCTGAAACATTTTTGAAATTAATCACCACCTTTATTTACAGGTAAGAAGCAGCTGATTTTTTTCTTAATAATTGGTTCTTTCAAATTTCTTGACTAAATTTAAAGTAGTAGAAAACAAACTAAAATTTTAAAAATAATAACTAGAAATAAATAATATACCACTGAAACTTTCAAGTTGTTATTCAGAAATTATTTTTATTTTCCTTTTTCTGATTATTCTACTTAGGCATTATATCACAGTATCTTTGTTCATTTTTCAGTGTAGTAACATAATAAATTTAATGAATAGTTTTGAAAAGGTTTAAAAAATGCAATCATTAAATTAAGCTCACTCAAGATCATCAATACAATGGTTAAACTTGAGAAGATTTTTCTCTAAGAATTAAAAATCTCTCTGAAGAAGGCTAACATGAACTAATTTTGTAAAAACAAGCAAACAAAGTATGTGTGTGTGTGTGTGTGTATATATATATATGTGTGTGACATATATATATATATATATGTCAGTTTACAAGGAGATTTTCTATAAAATATTCATCTAAACTCAGAGTTGTTCTTCAAGATATTTTTCTTCTTAAATCAGACAGCCAGCTTCAGAAACACCTCTTATCAAAATATTTCCCACAGGTATTGATGTGTTTCTAAGTCTTTCAAACAGCCTCATCTGTTCTTTTCATTTTCTCTGATGAGGCTAGACATTTATGCTGCCTGGTGACCTCTCCTGTGATGTGACAGAGCAGGAACTAATTTAAGACTGGCCTGACTCATTTTTCTTCCTCGCATGACTAAACGAGCGTCTGTGGTTGTGCTGACCACTTTCCTTCTGGGGTGTTCTCAGGAATTCTGCACACTGGTTCTCACGAAAAAGGCACAGAAGTTCCCTCAGTCTCAGAGAGAAAGTATGAGGGAGCCAAAGGCAGAGATAGGGAGAAGCAGCAAGCAGAGAGCACAGAGGTGAATTTGAGACTTGAGCTGCTGAAGCACAGGAGAGAGACGGGAAGCCTGCTCTCTACACAGAATTCTAAATCAGCCAGAAAGGGGTAATTGGTATTGAGCAGAAAGCACAATAACCATCCACCTAGAAAATAAATAGTAAAGAGCATCAGCAGTGAAGCTGACATGACCTGTCCACATCTTCATGCAGGTCAGTCTCTACAAAGAGTTGAAGAGCATTGTATTAGTCCATTTTGATGCTGCAAATAAAGGCCTCCCCTAGACCGTGCAATTTATAAAAGAAAGAGTTTTAATGGACTAACAGTTCCACATGGCTAGGAAGGCCTCACAATTATGGTGGAAGGCAAGGAGGAGCAAGTCACGTCTTATGTAGATGGTGGCAGGCAAAGAGAGAGAGCTTCTGCAGGGAAACACCACCTTATAAAATCATCAGATCTTGTGAGACTTATTCACTATCATGAGAACAGCACGGGAAAGACCCACTCCTATAATTCAGTTACCTCTCATCAGGTCACTCCCACAACACGTGGGAATTATTTGAGTACAATTCAAAATGAGATTTGGGTGGAGACAGAGAGCCAAAGCATATTATTCCACTCCTGACCCCTGTCAAATCTCATGTCTTCATACTTCAAAAGCAATCATGCCTTCCCAGCA
Source organism: Plecturocebus donacophilus (assembly GCA_004027715.1). Taxonomy (NCBI): domain Eukaryota; kingdom Metazoa; phylum Chordata; class Mammalia; order Primates; family Pitheciidae; genus Plecturocebus; species Plecturocebus donacophilus. The sequence continues at coordinate 8,829 of PVKP010015559.1, read as the reverse complement.
GCCTCCCAAAGTCTCATTTGAGACAAGGCAAATCCTTTCCACCTACGACCTGGTAAAATCAAAAGCAAGCTAGTTACATCCTAGATACAATATGGTACAAGCACTGCGTAAATACAGCCATTCCAAATTGGAGAAATTGGCCAAAACAAAGCAGCCACAGGCCCCATGCAATTTCAAAATCTAGTAGGGCGGCGAAATCTCCTTTTACTCCATATCTCACATCCATGTCACACGGATGCAAGAGGTGGATTTCCATGGTCTTGGGCAGATCTGCCTCTGTGGTTTTGCAGGGTATAGATACCCCTTCTGGCTGCCCTCATGGCCTGCCGTTGAGTGTCTGTGACTTTTCCAGGTGCACGATGCAAACTGTCTGTGGACCTACCATTCCAGCATCTGGAGGACAATGGCCCTCTTCTCACAGCTTCACTAGGCAGCGCCCCAGTAAGGAGTCTATGTGTGGGCTGCAGCCTCACATTTCCCTTCTGTACTGCCCTAGCAGAGGTTCTCCACGAAGGCAACACTCTTGCAGGAAACTTTTGCCTGGGCATCCAGGTGTTTCCATACACCCTCTGGAATCTAGGCAAAGGTTCCCTAATCTCTATTCTTGACTTCTGTGTACCTGCAGGCTCAACAGCATGTGGAAGCTGTCAAGACTTGGGGTTGTACCTTCTGAAGCAAAAGCTCAGGTCACACCTTGGCCCCATTTAGCCATGGCTGTGGTGGTTGGAATTTTCCACACCTGATGCACAGATTTTATCAGATGCACTCAGTGAATCCATATCTACATATCTACATACAATAATTTGGTTTGCTTTAATTTTTAAAGAAATTGTATATTTTTCCTTTTGAGATGTTAGTTATGGTCAGTTGTGCTTTCTCAACAATCACTATGGAAAATTGGCTAAGCAGGTATGAAACTAAGCAAATACAGCATCTGAACTGGCTATGAATATAATAAAATATTTAGAAATTAAAAATTATAAACATATTACATAATGAAATTGCCATAATATATATTGTATTAGTCTGTTCTCATGCTGCTGATGAAGATAACCCAAGACTGGGTAATTATAAATGGAAGAGGTTGCGTTGACTCACATTTCCACATGGCTGGGGAAACCTCACAATCAAGGTGGAAGGCAAGGAGGAGCAAGTCACATCTTACGAGGAGGCAGGTAAGAGAGCATGTGCAGGGGATCTCCCCTCTATAAACCCATTGGCTCTGAGGAGACTTACTATCTTGAGAACTGCATGGGAAAGATCCACCCCCATGATCCAATTACTTCCCACTGGTTCCCTCCTACAACATGTGGGGATTAGATTATCACAATCAAGGTGAGATTTGGGTGGGGACAAAGACCCCAGCCATGTTATATGTGTTTTAAACATAGTATATGTCAATTATAATTTTGCATTTTTTCACGCAAAATTTGGGATGGAAAACATGGCTCAGAACTCATTTACTTAGAGAAGCTCTTGAGCCGTCCCTATGCTTTGGGAGTCCCCATCAGACTGTTGAATGGACGCTCTGGCTACATGGAGGGTGGAGGAATGCACATGAAACACAAGGAAATTGTACAATGGCAAAGACGTCTGAAACTGCCTGATTCGTTAAGAAACCCTGGGGTTGCTGATACTACTGGACACTAAATACAAAAGGTGTGGCCAGAAAAATCACAGACTGTTTCTGTCATGGCTTGCTGTAGGGTTAGCCCTGGAGATTTACTTCGCTTGCTATAAATCTGTGAGTGTTGCTTTCCGTAGGGTCTTTACTTCCTTATTCGTCTGCAGTTCCTCTCTTGTGCATGTTCTTCATACATACTTCATGATCATGCAAATTAGCAAACTTTACTTTGTGTTTTGATTCTTAATATCTGCTACAAGCCTAGAAGTGAACCTCCTTGCCATGGTGCTCCTGACCAGTTTCCTTGATTGCCACCTCCTGGCCTGTATAAAACTGCCCACTGACATCCTCTCCCAAAGCTATCCCATTCCATCCTTGCCCAAATCAGAAAAAAATAAGAAACCCCCCTTTACTTTACTTTTGCTTTTACCTTACTTTTGGAAACGCCCCTTATTTTTTGAGATGGTGTCTTGCTCTCTTGTTCAGGTTGGAGTGCAGTGGCAAAATCATGTCTCACTGCACCTTTTACCTCCAGGGCTCAAACGTCCTCCTATCTCCGCCTCCCAAGTAGCTGGGACCACAGGCACATGCCACCAAGCCCAGAATTTTTTTTTTTTTGTAAGTCAATATGTTTCCCAGGTTGATTTTGAACTTCTTCACTTAAGCAATCCACCTGCCTTGGCCTCCCAAAGTGCTGGGATTACAGGCATGAGCCACTGGACTCAGCAAAAGCCCTATTATTACTATAAACTATATATTAGACTATATATATTAAACTATATATATTAAACTATTACTATAAACTATATTCTGACTTAGAAACACTGAAGAAACTGCCTCCATAGAAAATAAAACAAAATTATTCTCTTACTTGGTCTATTTTCACTGCCTTAAATACTCCTTTAGTTAGAAAATCTGCCATACTCCAAATGATATCAACAAAAGACTACCTTCTTTTGTTTCTTAAGTTTTTATAACATATTTTGGACAAAATATTTTTTTCTTTAAAGTGAGCTACGTTAAAGTGTTATTATCATTTTAAAGAATATAGTTCTTTTTCAACATTCAAATAGAGTAGTTGACAATAAAGAACATGCTACGTGTTTTGAGCACATTTAAGTTGTATGTAGTAAAATAACATCCATATATTTTGATTATGTAATAAAGCTGTCTATGGCATTGCAATAAATGTTCACGCCCACCTGCCTTATTCATATGTTGAAATCCTAACCCCCAGCATGATGGTACTAGAAGGTGGGGCATTTGGGAGGTGGTTAGATCATAAGGGTGCAACCCTAATAGATGGTATTAGGGCTCTTATAAAAGAAATCCCAGAGAACATTCTTGATCTTTTTCTGCCATGTAAGAATACAAGAAGTTGGCTGCCTATAAACCAGGAGGTGGGCCCTCATTAGACACTGAATCTGCAGGTGCTTTGGTCTTAGACTTCTAGATCTCCAGAATTGGGAGAGATAAATGTGCATTGTTAAAGCCACCCAGGCTATGGCAGTTTTTTATAGAAGTCCAAACTGAGACTGGTGTCAAATGTTTAAAATGGTAAGAATAATTTAAAAATATTTTACTCATGTATGAATTTGTTTGCTAATTGCATAACAGTACACTGCATTTTAAAAACAGCCAGAACTTAACAATAAAAGACAAGACAACAGTTGTGTAGCTCAAACACAATTATTGGTTTTCAATCTATTTATTATTACAACAAAAATACTATTTCAATCTTCTTTTGAAATCAGCTTGAAAACTGAGAGATTTAGCAACATAGGACATGATGGCTAAATCTGTAGATGATGATCACATGTAGTCAATATTTTGCTAAACCAAATGTTTAATTTTGGCAGGAATTTCGAGATTTTTATTTTCAACACTCGATTTTTCAAATAATGTACAGTTTAACATTAAACTATTGAGGTCGCTCTTTATAATCAGATTCCTATGTAAACCATCACAAATGTTACTGAAAAATAATTTAGACAGAAGACTGATCAGTGCACATTGTAATATTTCCAAGCATACTACTTGAATAAGTGCAGAGGAACTGGCTATTAGTGGATTATTTACCATCTTCAAGAGCATTTTTGAGCCACTCATTCTCCTGTTCTTCTCTTTTTATAATCACATGCATCTCTCCCTCTCTGGCTCTTCTTGGCTCTGCTCAGTCAGCAGTGTCTTCAAAATGATCTGGGAAGTCTGTAATAAAACCATGGGGGTTTGAGGATCAAGGCGCTCTTGCTGCATTCTGTCCGGTCACGGGCCTCGCAAATGTCAAAGGAGCGTGAGTCTACGTCACTTCTTCTAATAATGATATGCAGCAATTTGAATGAATAAAAACAGGCACTTAGTGGTTTTAGTCGCACATTTCAGGAATCCTAGGTGTCCTTGGACATAAATATAAAATCCGAGAGGTTAGTTTTACATGTATAATGTTTTGCGAATATACTTTTACTTCTAATGCTTAATCAGGATTCAATATATTGAAAACCTTAAATTTCCATAGTTTAAAGTGGCTTGCAGAATTTACTTAAATAGGTATGGTTTTAAGTTTGTTTTAAAGTTTTTAAAGCAGCACTCTATTATAAAGTGTTCATATTACTAATCTAGGTTTCTAGGTTCTCAAAAAAAATGTGTGTGTGTGTGTGTGTGTGTGTGTGTGTGTGTGTGTGTGTGTGTATTGTATATTTAATCTACAGGGAGATTGGTTAGAAAATTAGAAGTGCAACTAAGTGGTTTATTAATCAATAACAATTTTCAAGCAGCCAGATTAGTATAAGTAGTATAATTAATATAATCTAGGTCTTGCACACTTATAAAAGTCAATCACTCATGTTCGGGTGTACAGATATCAAAGAATCGTGATTCTTGTTTTCCTGTTGAATGAAAAGCGGACTTGACAAATGAACAGCACAATCCACACACCAGGGAAGTGTTAGGCCCCTTCCTTGGCAAGTAATTTCTTTGGTTGTTTTATGCCTTTATTTTTTCTAAATAAAAGAGAGGCATACTTTTACATACCACCTGTCTTAAAAAATTAGCATCTTGGGATTTCAGATGATTCAGATTAAAGAACAGATAAACTTTAGATCTTTACTATCAGAGGATAAAAGAGAGGTCACTGAGTTAGCAGTTGCTTAATAATCGTCAAAATTAAATGATAATACAATAAAAATGACAATATTACTGGATTTAAATACAAAGACCACTTTATATTTATCCTTTTAAGCTTATTGACTTTCAGTTTTATCAAATTATACTAATTATATTTTGTTATCAATTTGCAAAACTCGTTATTCTCAAAAGCAAAAATCTGCCTACTCATCAGACCTACTTCTGTTGATCCTGAAGCTGAGACTTCAGACTGGCCATGGTCTGACCCAAGCCAACTTCCCATTGCTTCTATTCTCATTCCTTAAGCTCTGATCATCTAAGAATTTGTCTTCTCTAATACACCCCTCTTCTTTTCTGCCCTTTCGATGTGGCCTGGACAAATTTCTCCATGTGGGAAGCTGTGAGTCTTTCCCACGTGTGTATTCTTTATGTCATCAAGGTCCAGTTCCCATGCTCCCTCCAGCACAGAATACCCACTCTCACTCTCAAACAGAATGTCTTCCTCCCACCCTCTCCCGCCCGTCCTTCAGGGACACTCAAATGCCTTAGAGCGTGTGTTACTTCCCAATATGCTTACTCATGCACAAGGATATTACTGTCCACAAGGCCGCTTGCTTCTCTTGGACAGTATTGATACATCTTTCCTTGCATGTGCCTTGCCTCTAGTGGCTAGTCAGACATCAGAGAATCTGGTTTTTCAGTTTTGTGTACTATGTGATGCCAGGACCTGGCCCAAAGTACGTACTTGACAACCATTTATTGAATGAATGAAAAAGTTAATGGATGCTGTGAAAAGTTTGAATTTCCACATCTGTTTTAGGTCTATTTATGCCCACAGAAGAGTGGTCCATGTATAATGAAGATGCCTGGTGTTGGAGCGTGGAGGAGTAGAATCTGGCTTTCTTTACGCTCTGCCAGGACAGCAGGGCAAGCCTGGGAGCCCGCCATCAAGTGTTTCATGGTCTATGTGGTCACATTGCCTGTAATTTATGAATTAATGAGCTAGTACTCGTGTAGTAGGCATTTATGCAGAACTTCCAAGCTGAAATTGAATGCACTGGTCACGAATATCTGTGCCTGGAATAGTCCTTGCTACAATCAAAAGTGAATATTTTTTTCAGGGATTCCCCATGTCTGGCAACACCATTTTTGTTTTTAGTTTCGTTTTTCTCACTCCACTGTTCCCACATCTTTTGCTTTTATCCTTCACCTTGAGTTCATTCTTCTGTGATCAGACCCATATCTCAGAAGCCTTAGTTCCTTCCTCTACATCTCTAAAACACACCTGTCCTCCTACCTATTTTTCAAGGATCTGTCTGCACTTCAATAACTTACTGGTTGTCCATGTTCAAAATTTCTCTCAAGTATTTCACGGACTTGAGTCCAAGACAGCCCTCTATGTTGTCTCTAGCATTCTGCATTTTGACATAGCCTAGTGGATAAATAATAGACAAAGAGGCTAATCTACTGATAGAAATTGTAAATACTAGAGAACTTCAGGAGAAAATAGCTAGAAAGGCAAGGCAAGCCTATGAATGCTGCTTAAATCAGCCCACTGTGGAGCACAGTTGCTTCTGAGCACTCCCCCAACTGGCTCTTGGATGGCCAATCAGTGCCTGCCAGGATTATCCTGGGTTATGTAGTAGATGACTGAAGTTACATCGACGCTGATGTCAGTGGAGAACCACAGCACGAGATAAAGGGGAAGAAAGGGCAGCTTGCTGTTTGTGCATAAATGCATGCACACCTCATTTTATTGCGCTTTGCTCATAGTGGTTTTTTTTTTTTTTTTTTTTTTTTTTTTTTTTTTTTTTTTTTTTTTTTTTTTTGCAAATTAAAGGTTTGTCACAACCCTGTGTCAAATAAGTCTATCAGCTTCACCTTTCTAATAGAATGTGCTCACATTGTGTCTGTGTGTCACATTTTGGTAATTCCAGAAATATTCCAAACTGTTTTATTATTATTAAGTCATTATAATGATCTGTGATCAGGATCAGTGATCTTCGATGTTACTATTTTAATTATTTAAAATATTACAATTATTTTAATTGTTGGACACCAGGAGCTATGCCTATATAATATGGTGAACTTAATCAGTTCTGACTGCTCCACCAACTTTTCATTCCTCCATTTCTCTTCCTCTTCTTGGCCTCCCTATTTCCTGAGATGCTGCAATATTTAAATAACCAATTAATAATCCTGTAAGTGTTCAAGCAGACAAAGAGTCACATGCCTCACCTTTTAAATCAAAAGCTAAAAATGATCGAGCTTAGTCAGGAAAGCATGTTGAAAGCTGAGGAAGGCTGAGCATCGCTGTCACTAAAGCAAGACTCTCCAGCAAAAAGACAGACAAGGAGATGAAGATAGACAAGGAGATTAATGTTTTTTCATCCTTGCTAACACAACATTCATTCTGCAGCCTGTGTATCAACAATTAATTTTTGCTTTCAAGTCTTATTTCTTAAGAGAAACATTTAATAAGGCCATCACTGCCACTAGTAGTGATTTCTCTTATGGATGTAAGCAAAGTAAATTGAAAACTTTCTGGAAAGGATTCACCACTCTGCCACTGAGAACATTTGTGATTCATGGGAAGAGGTCAGCATATCAGCACTAACGGCAGTTTGGAAGAACATGATTTCAACCCTCGTGGATGACGTTGAGGGGTTCAAGACTTCAGTAGAGAAAGTAACTGCAGATATGATGGAAATAGCAAGAGAAATGGAATTAGGAGTGGAGCCTGAAAAGGGGACTGAGTTGTTGCAATCTTACAACAAAACTTGGGATGAGAAGTTGCTTCTTAATAATGAGCAAAGGAAATGGCTTCTTCAGAAGGAAACTACTCCTGGTGAAGATGCTGTGAACATTGTTGAATAAGAGCAAATGACTTAGAATACTACACAAACTTAATTGATAAAGCAGTAGCAGCATTTGAGAGAACTGACTCCAGTTTTGAGAACCATTCTACTGTTGTTTAAGCTACTATTGAATAGCATTGTATGCTACAGAGAAATCTTTTGAAAAAGGAAGTAAGTCGAAGCAAATTTCACTATTGTCTTACTTTAAGAAATTGTCACAGCTACTTCAAATGTCAGCAAGCACCACTATGATCAGTCAGCTGCCACCACGGTCACTAAAACAAGACTCTCCACCAGCAAAAGGATTACAACTTGCTGAAGGCTAAGATGATTGTCAGCATTTTTTAACAATAAAGTATTTTTTAAATTAAAACATGTATTTTTCATTAGACATAATGCTTCTGCAAACTTAGACAAGAATATTGTGTAAACATAACTTTTTATGCACTGAGAAACAAAAAAATTATGTGTGACTGCCTTTATTGTACTATTTCCTTTTATATGGTGGTCGAAAATGGAACCCACAACATCTCCGAGGTCCTCCTGTACATGGGCAATCTAGAGATGAGAATGTTCTGAGATCCTTCCTTTTCCTTTCTGGCTTTTTTGAATGGTGTATCTCTATATGAAAATATTCCTCTAATATTCATGTTATTTTGAAACAAATTCCAAGGTGTCCTACCTGAGTTTTTCGGAGAGTAAAAATATGCTCATAAATTTAAGATGATTCAAGATTCCTCCCTGGGGAAAATTGCAACTTCTCTTTGAGCTTTAATCTTCTTGTCTGAAAAAAAAGCGTAGTTGAGTAGTATTATGATTGTTTACAACTCTAAATATACTTTGGGGTAAATTTTCATGATCTGGTTTTATAATCCTAGGTTTTAAGATGCTGCATTAGGCATCAGTGTAAGTGAGGAAACTTACATAATTGAATAAATGTAAAAATATACATGTAAGGATTATTAAAATTACTTAAGTGAACATGTTTATCTAATCAGCTATATAGAGAGAAACTGAGGGTTTTGCATTGATATCTTTTACAGTTATTTGCCTCTCTTTTCCTTGATTTCTCAGAAATTTAGAGTTAAATCTGTGATCTGTGACCCAAATCTTTGGTACTGGTGTGGAAACTGGTAGTATACATTTGGTGTATTTATCAAACTTATCCTTTTTTGCAGCTCAGTTTCTTATTTTATTTATTTTGGTAAGCCCTCCATTCTTTAA